>PVLC010012780.1:0-43322 GCA_004027655.1 Graphiurus murinus
CTTTCTGCCATTTTGTAGACTGGCCTGGGAGATCCGGAACAGAGAGGAGATGAGACTCTGAGAGGGCAAGACACTTGCCCGGAAAGCCTCGGAAAGCCTGCCAAGGGCTCACCTCACCTGAGGCTCACTCTAAAGTACAAGTTGTTTAACCAGTGAATGGCAGAGTCCCAACCGAAATCAGGTTTTCTGACGTCTAGTCTGCTACTCTTCCTAAGCCTTTTTTTTTTTTTTTTTTTGGTACTGAGGATTGAATTTAGGGGCATTCCACCTCTGACATTCATTATGCACCATACAGAATAACTAAAATGAAAACCAGCAATAATAATGGATGATCCTAAGTGTTGTTGAGCAGGGTTAGGAGTGTAAATTGGTGCTGAAAGGTATATAAATTCAAACACTTGGGAAAACTCTTTGTTAGTAGCTACTCAAAAGGAATATGCATACTGCCTATGACTCCATACCTGAACAAAAGTGTGAATGTATGTATGCTGAGAGACAGAATTTTCATTGCAGCACTATTTGTAAAAGCCCTAGATTGAAAGAATTCAATGTCGATCAACAGTGAAATTGATAGAATAAAATTTTAACGATTTCATGTAATAGAACTACAACTGGCAAGGACAAAGAACTGTCATATATACAACGTGAATGAATGTCACAAACATAATGTCGAGGACAGGAAGCAGGACATAAAGAAGTATACATGGTACAATTCAAAACTGCAAAGTTCAAAAAACTTCCAAATCTAATCCATGATAAAAGAAGTTACAATGGTGGTTACCTTTGGCAACAGGTGCTAATAACTAGAGTGTAGTATAATGAAGATTTCTGGGATGCTGGGAATTTCTTGACCTGAGAAAATGGATATGAAAATTCATTATGTTCTAGACTTGAAATTTGCATACTTCTCTATGACAGGTTAAAATTCAGTAAGAAAGTTTACAAAAAGAAAAACAATTGCTAAAAAATTCATCCTCCTTCATTTCACGTGCTCCATTTCTAGAGTGTCATGCCATCTCATCCCCAAACTTGGGTCCCATTTCATGCTAACATTTCAAGTCTTTTCTACTTCTCAGTTCCTTTCTACATCCCTAGGTGTGTTTGATGAGAAGTTGGGACTTGTCTTCACAGAAACTCCTCCACTAGCTGATACCTTATAAATTCCAGTTCTATTTTCTGACCACAAACATTTATTTCTCCAATTAGATCACTCATTTCACCTCTTTACACTCTATTTTCATTTTGAGAGTTCCAGTTCTCTTCATTCTCATTGTCTTCAGCTTTCCCTGTCTTATTTGTTTGCAGACACCTATCACTTCAGCTAGCACATTCATTCAACTGTTAGTGTGAGGCTCTGGGAATACTGTAGTAAAACAGTAATCGTGTCTTCTCTCATGATTCTTATTTTCCAGTGACTTCTGTGACAAAATGATAAACTCTTTTTCCTCTGTCCTTCTTATTTATATGACTGATAATTCATCTAGCCTGAGTTAATCCAATTGTCTGCCCTCACTGATCCCATACTAAAAGAGAAAGTGAAATTTTCATATGTCATATGTTTATGTCTTTGCATATTTAAGGTCTCTATCTTCATGTAGACCACAAATTGCCTTATAATATGTACATAGTTGGCTATCTCTTTGTTTTTCCTAAACTTTATCTGAAATTTGGCATTTCATTTACTTACAAATGCAAGCAACAAATTATAGTATTATTAGCAATTATTAATACTGTTGAAGTACTAATAACTTTGCCTACAATGCCTATATCTTGTCACCAATAGAAATCACTAATTTTTATAGTATATTATTTTTTTCTGTATATCTGAAAATATCATTTAAATTCATTGCCATAAATTATGGAAGTTATTAGATTCAGTACTAGATCGTGCTATTTTATGCATTAATATAAGCATAGCAGCATTTTAAAACTTTGAAATTTGGTAGTTAATAGATTTGATACTAGACTATGCTATTTTATGCATTAGTCTAAGCATAGCAATATTTAAAAAACCATTCTATGGATTGTTTTGACACTTCTCCCATTGAGAGGTAGAGGCCATGTTTCTCCTTTGAATCTGGGCCAAGCTAAATGACTCCTACATAATCAATGTAAGTGATTCTACATGACTGTAGGGGCTAAGTCATAAAAGGCAACAAAGCTTTCACTTTGCTTACTGGAACACAAACACTGAGAACACTGAGCCAATATGTAAGGAATCCAGCTCCCCTGCAGCTGTCATGCTGTAAAGAAGACCAACCTAGCCCAGACAGGAAACGACTTACAGACTGCAGAAGGTGAGAAGATAGGACAGAGACACCGACCGGGCCAGTCCAACTGCTATTTTGAGCTGTAGAGACTAATAAGCTTTTATTACAAGGTCTCTCTTCTCTAACTCATGGGAACACAAACTATTTCCAGCCCTGTTATAAGTACTATAAGTCTACTTATGTAGGTGCATTTTTTGTGTGTGTGTGTGGTACTAGGAATTGAACCTAGAGGCATTCTACCTCTGAGCCATTCCCTCAGCCTTTTTTATTTGAAACAGGGTCTTGCTAGGTTGCTGAGGGTCTCACTAAGTCCGAGGCTGCTTTGAAAACTGCAATCTTCGTGTCTCAGTCTCCCAAGTACTGGAATTACAGGTGTGCACTAAGGAAACACTGCTACAGATGTTTAAGACTCTCTCTCTCTCTCTCTCTCTCTCTCTCTCTCTCTGCCACTTCCTCCTCCACCCTGATACTCTTGCCCACTTGTCTTTATGAATTCCCATCTCTATTTCCTCCACTCAAGTAAACCACTGGTCTCTGGATGGGTTCCTCTCTGCTCTACTTACTCTCTGGACACTGCCTCCAGATAGTAAGCTGCAGTCATTGTAGAATTTAGTATTCGTTTCCCTTTTCTCAGAGATTATAATCCTACATAGCCTATTGTCCAAGGTCTGAAAACAATTATTTCATATATTTACTCAATTTTCTAGTTGTTTCTAGGAGGAGGGTAACTCCACCTAAAGTCCACATGTAATTGATAAATCCTAAATTTAAAAAAATCTTGAGCCGGGCGTGGTGGCACACGCTTGTAATTCCAGCATTTGGGAAGCTGAGACCGGAGGATCCGGGTTCGAGGCCAGCCTCAGCTAACTAGTGAGGCACTCCGCAACTTAGTGAGACCCGGTTTCAAAATAAAAAGAATAAAAAATAGGGCTGGGGGTGTAGCTCGGAGGTAGAATGCCCCTGAGTTCAATCCCCAGTACCGAAAAAAAAAAAAAAAAAAATCTTGAGCCAGGTGTGGTGGCGCACGCTTGTAATCCCAGCATTTGGGAGGCCGAGACCAGAGGATCTGAGTTTGTGGCCAGCCTCAGCTACCTAGTGAGACCCTCCACAACTTAGTGAGACCCTGTTTCAAAACAAAGAATAAAATAGGGCTGGGGGTATAGCTCGGAGGTAGAATGCCCCTGGGTTCAATCCCCAGTATTGGAAAAAAAAAAAAAAATCTTGAATTGATCTTAAAATTCATGTAAAGTTTCTTGAAAATGTTCTCTATGGTAGCTGTTATCTCTAACTTTTCATTCTTTAACTGGATATATTATGGCTTCTACCTTCATCACTTCCTTGAAAGAGGTCAGATCACACCCCTGAAAACCATTTTATTACTCTAGGCATGGAATACATTTTATTTTCATTTTATTTCTAGATTGTTTTATTTTATCTTATTACATGACCTTCTACAGCTGTGCTATACAATATGGTAGCCACCAGCCCATATGGCTACTTGAAATGTGGCTAGTCCAAATTGAGATGTAATTGAGGTGTAAAGCACATATTAGATTTCCAAGTCTTAATATGAGAAAAGGACTTTTTTCATTAGTTTCTATGCTGATTACATGTTAAAATGACAATGTTTTAGGCATTTTGGGTCAAGCAACACATTTCTAAAATTAATTTTACCTGCTCCTTTTTTCTTTTCATTATCCCTCATAGAAAATTTGCAATTCCGCGTGAGTCACATTATACTTCCAATGGCCAGTACTGCCCTACAGTACTACCTTTTCGGCTATCAGAGCCCTGCTTTAAACTGTCATCTTTACTGGTTTGTAGAACTCTTCTCTTCCCTAGTTTTCCTGCTACTGCACTATTCGCTCCTTCTCTGATTTCTCTTCTGAGACCTAAATCTGTTACTCTCAAATTTTATTGTGCTTCAGAATCACTCAGGGTTGTCAGCTGAAACAGTAAATAATTGGACCTTATATGCAGAGATTCTGATCTGGTAGACTACCTTAAGGGACAGAGATTTTGATTCAGTAAAATGGAATGAGAGTCCATAAATTTGGATTGGTCTTCAACTCGATTTGTTCTCATTTTACCCTATATATTTCTTGGATAACTCATCTTCCTTACTCCACTCTATTCCTAAGTATAGAACTATTGTTACAGATATCTCAAACTTAGCATTTAAATCTTTCTTCTCCCCAACCCATTCCTCTTTTTGTCCTCCCAATTACCCAAACCAGGAACCCCCAACTCATCCTCTCCTTCCTAACATTTATATCTAATTAGTTACAAAATCTTACTAATTCTTCTTGCTTAACCATTCTATATCTTCTTAATTCCTTTAGTTTAGGGTTTCTCAATCCCAGAACTACTGAAATACTGAGTCAGATTACTCTTGTAGGGGGTCATCCTGGCCATTATAGGATGTTTAGCAGATTCCCTGTCCTAACCCTCCTAAATCTCAATAACACCCATGTTGTGGTTTAGATCTGGAATATCCCCAAAGTCAAACATGTCTCCAATGCTGCAATTTCCAGCAGTGGAGCTTTGGGGAAGTCACTGGATCGTAAAGCTCTGACTCCATAGTGGATCAATCTGTTGATGGCTGAATGGACTACTGGTAGGTGGCACCTAGCTGGAGGAACTAGGTCAATGAAGGTCCAGTCTGAGTTTACCTTTTCCCCTGTCCCCTACTGCTTCTAGATTTTTCCAAGCTGAGCTGAGCAGATATTCTCTACCACACCCTTCCACCATGATGTTTTATTTCACCTCAGGCCCCCCAAAATTAAGCTGGCTAACTATGGACTGAGACCTCTGAAACCATAAGCCAAACTAAGTTTTTCTTCCTCTAAGTTGTTCCTGTTAGGCATTTTGAAAAAACTAGGCATTTGAAAAACTTAGGCCTTTGAAATGCTAACTAACACAACCACCTAGCTTGTGCAACCAAAAATGTTTCCAGAAATTACCAAATTTGGGAGGTGTGAATGAAGGGAAGGAAATCACCTTTCACCACAGAGAGCCACTGCGGTAGTTGACTGAGGCCCTCATTATCAATCATCTGTATTAGAACAAGAGATTCCATGGTGTGCCCAGGACTGACCTCTCTCTCCCCATCTCCATACTCCTTATAGCTTTCATCAGGATAAACCCAGTATCTCTACTATGGCATAAAAAGGGCATTGTCCTCTCCTGGCCTCTTCATCTTTCCCCTCCAATCATACTGAGTTCTTTCGCAGTTTAATTAGGAATGGATAAAATTCATTTAAAAAGGTGTTAACTTTGGTCAGAAAGTAAGCTAGTAGCTTAAGAGATAAATTCAAAACTCCTAAAATGTTTTAAATATAGAATATGAGTAAGCATGTACTTTGTGAAACATAGGCAGAATTGTGTTAAATATACATATGAAGCTAGTAAACTCTACGGCATGCCAAAGTTAAATAGAAAATATGATGGGACAGAGGGTCACTTATAGTCAAAAAGATGGAAAAACAAAGTTATAAATCATCATGACATCTCTAGACTGACAACTATGTCATGTCTAAATCAGCCACAAATGGTGACATTTAGAATAGTCTCATATGTTCTCTACCCAAGAAATGCAAATAAATGTTCAGCAGCTTAACTTCTTTTGTCTGTGTACATTGGGCGGGGGGTGGAGGGGACTAGGAATTGAACATAAGGGCATTCTATTTCTAAGGGACACAACCAGCCTTTTTTTTTTTTTAATTTGAAACAGGGTCTCACTAAGTTGCAGAGGTTGGCAGGGAACCTGTGATCCTCCTTTCTCAGCCTCTCAAATCCTGGGATTACAGGCGTGCACCACCATGCCCAAACCAGCAGCCTAACTTCTATCTTCTAGTTGTGGTCAGGCATATTTCCCTGCATCTATCCAGTACAGAATGTGCATGACATTGGCCCAAAACATTTTCCCCTGTGGGCCTCCTTGCTGAAACCTCACCTCTGATTCTCATGAGCACATCATCAGTGGAGAAGGCTAATATGGCAGAAAGGCTGTATGTATATTGCTTAACCAGTGAGTCAGCTGGCCTTCCACTTGTTTGCACCCTGTCCTATGCATGTCGACTTGCTACAATGCTTTCCTCTCGCTTTTCACTGGATAGATACTTACACTGATTCAATAAACTATTATTCAAGAACCTTAATTTGGTTTGTGAGCCTTCTGTTTCATTACCTCAGGAATACTTTGCCTAGTAGTTCACTTACATCAAATCTGCTTCCCATATGACAATTTAATTCAAACATTTATCTTCCCCCATAATGCCCCTAAACATTAGTACCTCTCATTTTATCCTAAGACCCATCCAAGGCAGCCTCCTATAAACACAGTTGAAGGGATCATGCATGGGTTTTGCCTTTCTTCTGTTCCCTAATTCCAAGATAGGTATAACAGAATGAGTGTAAAATCCTAGCTAGGGAGGAGCCCTGTGAAAGTGGTGGGAAGGACCATAGCTCGCTACAGAAAACAACTTAAGAGTAGTTGTAAAAAATTACTTTCAGGTATGAGCCTTGGTGGACCTTATTTACCTGTCCCATATATTTGCACTTACTGGTTAAAACAATAATTTTTGTTTTCCTCTTACCCCCATATCAAAATTGTTTAAAGGTCAAGAACCTTGAGTCTAAGACACATTGAGCTTCTGCATGGTTCTAGATGAGTAAAATCCACTTCAAAAATTAATGAGCGCCCACTTGTGGCCGACAGTAGGGACACAAAGAGACTATCCTTCAAAAACAAAACAAAAAACAAACAGACCAGTAGGTTCCTAGCTATTTCATAATTTATAACAAAAGAGATGTATTTATATATTTCGTTTGAATGAAAAAATAAAGTAAATGCCACGTCTTAAGTGGCCTTTTCTTGGGGTTCGTTCTTTAAACATATTCATTACCCTTCAGAGTTAGGGGTAACTGTGAGCAAAAGCGTAGTAGCCGACACAGGCGTAGAGACTAGCCGGCAATTAAATGTTAAGTTCCTTGTTCGAACAATTCATATTTATAGCCGAACTTGTGTCTTGTAAGAGACGGCCCCCAGGAACCTCCCAAGTCCCAGACCTAGAAGAGACAGTAAATACCAGCGAGTGACTGAAGCAACTATTGCCTCGCCTTGAGTCATTTGCCAGGTCACGCCTCTCAGCCCTTGAAATCCCAGAGGCCGCCGGGCTGTGGTCCGCTCTAGGCTCCTCCTGGGCTTCTCTCTATGGTGCTTCGAGGCCTCTCTATCCCGCACTCGTCTCCTCTCGGTGGTAGCGTGGGGACCAGCTGGTACGCGGGCAGTCAAGTCCGGCTGGTGTGCACACCCGTGTTACGGGACCCCGGTTTCCCGGAAGAAGGAAAGCTCAAGTTAAGGTGGAAGGGGGCCGGGGGCGGCTCTGGGAAGGAGCGGGAGCGTTGAGATAGGTCCCTGGGAGGGGAAGGAGCCCGGGGGCCTCCAGAGGCCACTGGGGAAAATTGGGAGAGGAGGCCGCGGCCGCCCACCCTGCGGATTCCGGGTCAAAGCCCAGCACTGCGTGGGCCACCTCCGCCGCCCCTCTAGCGGAGGCCTGGAGCCTTCAAAGCTCTAACTTAGGCTTGTACAACTTAGGGTTATTATGGCCTTAAACCCTTTGTACAGTTTATGCCTTTTCTGTTTCGCTTTTAATTTTTAAGTTAGAAGCCTCAGTCCTGGCCGTTTGGTTGAGGCTTGATGCTAAGAAATAAAATTTTCTACCATGCTAGACTAATAGCGCGAACTAGGGACATTGTGCATGTGACAACTACAGGATTGAGGTGAGAATAACCACAGGATCGTGGGACCTAGGCACCTTGATTTGAAGGAAATTCAGCCTTCTTGGTTTGAGATTCTGGGAGTTTCTGAATATGTTTTCATTCAAAAAACGTGGTTAAATGCCTTAAATGCCAGTATTGTGCTAATTAGAGAAGCCACAACTGTAAACCGGGCCCTGGGGATTCCTTGCCCTCACAGAGCCTAATATATAAAAGATTACCAAGTAACAAAAAGACATGTGATATTGCTGCAAAAAAGGAAGTCCCTGAAGTTATTCTTTTACATTGGTTGATGGATAAAATAACACCATACAGTGCTCACCCTCCACCATCTAAGAGATAATAGAGAACTGGAAGTGTTACGCAAACACAGGAAGAGGCCCTGTAACAGTCGCATTTGGGTAAGGCTGTCTGTGATCAGTGAAGACACTGGTGGTGCCTTGGATAAATAATCATTACAAAGAGGATACTGTAAAGGCATAAAGTGTCAGAGAACTTTGTAGGTAGTGTAGGTTGACGTGGAATAAGTGGCAATTGGAACAAGTTATATCAGAATCCAGACTTGGTTTTGTAGGAAAAGGTGAAAGTTCTTTCAACCTAATGGTTATGGTTCATTTTCCCACTTATACAACATTCTAGCATTAATAAGTATTGTTGGAAAGAAAGAAAAATGAGTTCCCTGATTAATCCTCACCTCCCTCTGCTATTGTTTTGTTAGTGGCTGTCTTTTTTGTTTTGTTAGTTGTGTTCTTATTGTCTACTTTGCTGTAGTTTTTAATGATGGTGGTAATGTTCTGCTTTAACACCTGGAGCCCTAATGCTTCTATGCCTATGGCCTTGTATGAGTTTGCTCAGCCTTCTTCAAGCTATCTAACCTACCTGCCTTATAGTTTGATAATGGATAGCAAGAAGTAACCCTTAAAAGACCACTTTGAACTAAAGATGTGAAGTTAAAATGAAAAATTCCTGAATTGGCAATATTCAAATTATAAGGAACAAATACTTTTGTTTATGACCTACCGTTGTATAAGGGGGTCTTCCTTCTCTCTCAACTCTTCTGGTAGTGTTCTAAAAACATTAAATGTTAATCTAGAACTACAAAACATACTATATTCTACGTTAAGTTACTAAAGTGGTGATAACTATCCTAAAGCAGGAAAAAGTCCAAAATAAGAAAGTGTCAAACAAATCTGGACTTAAAAGGGTGACTTTATTCCAAAGGATTATTGCAAGGAGAGAAACTATTTTGATGGAGAAAACTACCAAAACATCTGCAGGCATCGCAAGGGAGAAGTAGACAGTGATAGGAAAAATCACTGTAAAGAAATGGAATAGAAGGGTGGCTTGATCTGATAGTAGAGGAGAGAACGTTTTACCCCTGAAGTCAGCCTGTTCTTCCTAGGAGGAGTTGCTTGCTGACTGAGGCTGATAGCTGGCAAAAGTTCAGGGACCAAGGGGAAGAAGAGAAAGTTTGGTTAACATGCATTTTGTTCCTGTTGGTCAGTGGAGACAAAGTTCAGCAAATCATTCATAAATTAATAAATGAAGCAAAATTTGGAATTAGGACAATTTTTGTCTGGCCTGGTCATAGTAAGCAAGAGGGCATACTCTTGGATGAAATTCCAGAGGATGTCTTTAGTTTGGGCTGTTATAGAACCAGGAGCCCAGGTAAAATACAACTTTTCAAAAAGTATACCATTGGAAATACAGAATAAACAAATATAACAACTACTACAGTAGAAGATCCATTTAAAAATTAAGCAATTGTAATATTTATGTAGTTTTGAAAGTACTTGAAGACCTGGGTTTCATTTTTCATGTTTCATGGGGAAATCTTAAAAATCAGAGGGTGAAAATCCAAATTACTGAAATCTTTTTTTTTTTTTTTTTGGTACTGAGAATTGAACCCAGGGCCATTCTACCTCTGAGCTATACTCCCAGCCCTTTGTATATTTTTAAATTTGAATCAGGTTCTCGCTTGGACCTGCAATCTCCTTTCTCATCCTCCCAAGTTCTAGAATTACATGTATGTGCCACTACACGTGGCTTGAAATATAAATTAGCAAATTTAGGGTTTTTTGTTTGTTATTGGTTTGCTTGTTTTCTCATAAGAAACAGAATTTTTTTTTTTTTCTTCCTTTGGGAAGTCCAGGTATTATACCGATCAAAGTGACTAGCTGGAGCAAATTTTTTGTGTGTGTGTATATATATATATTTTTTATTTTTATTATTCAGCACGGATTTTTTATACATTTCTTGAGTACAACAGGGTTACATATACATTTACAACATATCAATCATTGTCAGAACACAATTAGCACCACTTCTTCGTTTTCCATGTATAGCCCACATTCTTAACATAGCCTGGTCAAGCAAACTTTCTAGAGTCATATAACCATAAACCTTTAGAGTCATATATTTACTTTTTAGGAAGTAGGAGTGTCTTTCATCTACGCATCCTAGGAGCAATCACCAGATTTCGAGACGCCAAAGTGGCCATAGCAGAATAATCAGTATAATTACTCATATATGCAGATAGCAACTGCCAGGAGGGAGAGGGCCCAGTTGGGCTCACACAACTCCCACATTTTTATTTTAAAGTGCATGAAGGACTGTGCTTGTCTTTGGTCGTTTCCTACCAGGTGCATAATCTTACCTGTCATGGGGTCTCGGTGAGTCATTCAAGAAGCCCTGTCTTAGGTTGATATTGCCCTGAGAAAATCGAACTGGAGCAAATTGATCTATTCCTCTTAAAAGATAACAAAAGGTGCCGGGTGTGGTGGCACATGCTTGTAATCCTAGTACTTGGGAGGCTGAAACAGGAGGATCCCAGGTTTGCAACCAGCCTCAGCTACTTAGTGAGGCCCTCTGCACCTTAGTGAGGCCCTGTTTCAAAATAAAGACTAAAAGACTAATAAATAGAGGTGGGGGTGTAGCTCAGAGGTAGAATGCCCCTGGGTTAAAAGAAAAAAAAAAAAGATAACAAAAGGGAAGAGGGCTAAATCATGACTACCATGCAGATATGAAATGAACATATGTTGAAGATTTTTACTTAACTTACCAACTAGGTAACTGGTAAAAAGTTAGAATCAGTTTTAATGAAGAGAAATGATACATTTATAGGCCAGGGATATTGAAATAAATGGAGGCAAAACTGGCTTCTTCCACAGTGAGGCAAGGAAATTGATTGAAACTTCATCAGTCAGAATTTATAAGAATATAGACAATTACTGCACACTGGTTGGTTATCTATAGTTGTCAGCTATAAAGTAGCTCACAGATAAGAGACTCAGATCCTCCATGTAATCAATGTGAAAACCTGGAAGGCTGTGCTGTCAACAATGCAGTTTTGTATTGAAGCAAATAGTTTCTCTCCATATCTATTTTATCCAATTTAAAATGCCCCTTGCCCCATAATCTTCTCTAGTGTCAGACTTCCTAGAAGGCAGGGTCATGTCTATTTGTGTTTTTCTTGCTCTTTTTTTTTTTTTTTTTTTGGTATGGAATATGCTTAATAATTTTTAATTATTTGTAACAGTGCATCTCAAACTGTAATATTCTTATGAATCATCTGGGCATCTTTTTCTAAATACAGATTCTGATTCAATAGATCTGGAGTTGGAACTGAGATTCTGCATTTCTACTAAGGTCCCAACTGATGCCATGGTTGGTTCATAAACAATAAATAGTAATGCATTTCTGACTTAATTAAGGAAGGGATTATACCATATTTTATCAAAGAACAGAGCACTATACTTCAGGTGAAGGAAACAACATGAAGCTGCTAAAATGTCACTTGAAGAAAATAAGTATTAATTGTAGGCCTCATTGCCAGAACCAAAATGAGCAAGGCAACGGTTGCTAGGAAACAGATCCAAAGAGCTGGAAGCATAACTTTAGCTTAAAGGAGGAGGACAGAAAGAGCTGGAAGTGAGGACATTGAGGAATGTAACAGGAGAAGCAACCAAAGGGCAGAATTTTTAGATGGCAGACAGTGACCACTTAAGCTCACTGCCTGAAATTTTGTTCTTGAGGTAGCCTGACTCTTCTTTGGCAGTGCATGAGCAGACTGCCTAATCAGGAAGCTAACCAACCTACGTAAGACTTCAAAAATAAACTCTTTTAACCTGGAGGTATGCACTTTGACCCTGATAGTTTATTCAAGTGGGTGATATTAATACAACACTTGAGTTTTTATTTGTGGTGTTCGGGATTGAACCCCAGGGGCATTCTACCTCCAAGCTACACCCCCAGTCCTTTTTATTTCTTATTTGGAAACAGGGTCTTGCGAAGTTGCTGAGAGTCTTATTATGTTGCTAAGGCTGGCTTTGAACATAGAATCATACTGCCTCAGCCTCCCAAATAGTGAGATTACAGACATGCACCACCATGCCCAACAGCACTGAGTTTTAATCAGTGTGTAAAATTTATTTTTTGACTGCAACAATTTGTCTATCAGGTAGGACATTTTAGTTTTAAACTTGACAGTTCCTGCAGTTTGTTCATAGGGAATTCAGTTTCCTTTTAGCAAAACAAACAAAAAGTGGTAGAGCTGGCACTAAAGAAAGATCTCTGCTTACTATAAGATGTGGAAAAATGTTGCCAGGTTTTATAAGATACCAAATTAAATTTGAGTTTCTGACAAACAGTGAATTACTTTTTAGCAGTAGTTGGGACATAATTATTCATGCGTTATTAGGCATTCAAATTTAGCTGAACATCCTGGTTCTGGAAACCGTGATAGATAATTTTACACCAACAGTGACTCCTAAGGGATAGTTGCTTAAACACAGTAATTGTGCAAGCAGTATAATTCCTACAAGTTCTCCTTCAAATATTACAGTATTGTAGGGGCTGGGGTTTCTAAGATAAATTTCCTAAATCACATTACGTTTCTCTTGTCAAATACCGTCAGGCTAGCCCACGTTTTGAACACTAAAATCACTTTTGAACAAAAAAACATATTATTGATGATCACAAACTATGATAGTTACCTACAAATATGAAGAATCTGTAGCATTTACAAGACATAAGCAGTTTCCACAATGGGTTGGGGGATAGCTGATCTATACTTTCCTTCTGTGTATTAACTGTAGGAAAAAGGTTAGGGACAAATTTGTGTCCCATTTTAGCTAAGATACATTTACCAAGTAGTTTGTTTTCCTGTAGCTTTATTTTTTGGCTTTCTTTTTCTCAATCCTTAGTTTGTCTTAACCTAATTTTTTACTATTTAAAGAGAAAATCATCTGATTATTATATTATGCAAGCCATTCTATCTGATGTGATTGGAACCTATATTTAAATTGTTTAAATTGACTACAACATTAAAAGAAGATAAATATACTTGTTTTAACTAGCTTTAAAGTTTTTTAAGGTAAAATTTTTGATAATGTTTTGTCACTTTAAAGTGTATTTTAGGCCAGGCATGGTGGTGCATGCATGCTTGTAATCCCAGTACTTGGGACGCTAGGGCAGAAGGATCACAGGTTCTAGACCAGCCTCAGCAATTTAGTGAGACCCTGTTTCAAAAATAAAACAGTAAAATTAAGCTGGACATGGTGGTGCATGCTTGTAATCCCAGCACTTGGGAGGCTGAGAAGGAGGATCACAGGTTCACAGCCAGCTTCAGCTACTTAGCGAGGCCCTCCACAACTTAGTGAGACCCTGTTTCAAAATAAAGAATAAAATAGGGCTGGAGGTGTAGCTCAGAGGTAGAATGTCCCTGGATTCAATCTCCAGTACCACACACAAAAAAAATTAAATAAAACAATAAAATAAAGCTGGGAATGTAACTGGGAGGTAGAACGCCCCTGGGTTTAACCCCCAGTACTACAAATAAATTTTAAAAATAATTAATTAATTTTATTTTTTAACTTTTCTAAATTCTGACTTAAAACAGATGTACATTTATTCGCCATTTTTCTTTAAATAAGGCCAGTCTCTTTGTATATGAATTTACTGATTACAATGTCTCTGCAGAAACCACATTAAAAAAGTAGACAAGTTTTTTTTGTTTTGTTTTGTTTTTTAATGGAAGCAAAGCTTACAAACAAAATTGTAGAGCCCCAGTTTTCAGTCTTCCACCACCACCCAGCTTTCAGCTTTTAATACTTCAGATCTTTTTTTTTTTGTAGTACTAGGATTGAACACAGAGGCATTCTACCTCCGAGCTACACCCCCAGCCCTATTTTTTATCTTTTTTATTTTTGAAACAAGTTGCTGAGGGCCTCACTAAGTAGCTGAGGCTAGCCAGGAACCTGGGATCATCCTGTCTCAGCCTCCCAAGTACTGGGATTACAAGCATGTACCACCACGCCCGGCCAGATCTTTTTTCAACATTTTTTCCTAATGACTTGCATTGTTGTGTCTTCTCTTAAGAATTCTCTTAAGAATTTGAGTGAGTTTTTAGATTTGCTATGAGAAATTTCTAAAAGGAAGTATAGAAAATAATGAGGTACATGTCACTAAGCCTTGTTTTCTGTAAATCTTTTTTTGGGGGGGAAAGTTCCTATTCAGACATGTCTACAGATTTGATGTCTGTTACTGTCATGTAAACTTTGGATATTTTCATTCTCAAGTTTTATATACTATGTTATGTGTTTAAAATTTTACATTATGATATTCTATATGTTCTTTAGCAACTTTTTTCACTTACGCTTGACTTTGAGATTTATCCATGTTAACTCATGTAATGTATTCATTTTAACTGTTACTTATGAGTAACCCACAGTTTCATTAGCAAAAACAGTGAATACTGAGAGTCCTTGTCTATCACTTGTATCATACTGGAAATGTGGTTCTTCCTGCAGTCATCCAGAATTAGAAGTTTAAGGCCCAGGTTTATGCCTCTTTGATTTTGCTAAAAATTGCTAAAAACATTTCTACAACAATTTCAGCAATTTACATTCCTACCAGTATATAAGGAACATGTAAGAGTTGGTCAGCACAAGGATATCAGATGTTTTAATTTTTTTAAGCAAATGTTTGTGAAAAGGTATTTAATTTTGTTTTCCTCAGAAGTACTACTACTTCTATAAAACTACTACTCTAAAAACCACTAACTATAAAACTGCTACTTTGTACTTATTGGCTTTGTTATCCTTCTCTGAATTACTTGTCTAAAAATGTTTATTTTTCTAGTGGGTTCTTTGTTACTTTCTAATAGATTTTTAGGCAATCCTAACGGTATCCTTCCAGTATGGTATTTGTCCTTCCTTTAGTTACACAGAAATATGTAATATTGGGATATCATAAAATTATCAGTCTTCCTTTGATAAGTGCTTTGTTTTTTGAAAAGTTTTTCCCTAATCCTGTGTCCTATAATATTCTATCTTATAAACATTTTTATAGTTTCTCTTTTCATGTATAATTATTTAATCCATCTGTAATGGATTTTTGTTATGCAGAGAAGATCTCCTTCTTTGTCCATCTGGTTAGCCAATTAAAATTTACCTATCCACCTTAACATATAATATGAATTGATTTATAGTACCACATGTCATACACCAAGCCTTCATCTATTCATGGATCTATTTGTCTATAATTGTAGTACCACACTGTTTTAATTATATACTTTTATAGTAAATCAATATATCTTCATTTTCCCCTAAAGGTTTTCTTAGACCTTTGGTCCTTCATATAAGAACAACATGCTAACTTCCATTGATGGGGGGAGGTAGAATATCTGATGGGATTTTGATGGAAATAGCTTTGGATTTATAAATTAATTCCTAGATAATCCACATATGTTACTGTAGTCAAGCTTTCCATGACGCATAGCTTCTTTTATTTTTGGTGTCTTTTTGTCTGTCAGTTCAGACAGTTTTCTCCATAAAGGGCTTTGTAAGATTCACGTATTTTGTAGTGGTTTTGGTTTCTAGCATCCCTATTAAATTCTCTTACTAGTTTTAATAATTTATCTGTTGAATCTCTTGTATTTCACATGTAGATATTAATATCATCTTCAAATAATATTTCTTGTCTCTTCCATTTCAATCCTTGTACCTTTTAAAAATGGTCTTAAATAGAAGCTGTGATAACAAGTATTCTTGTGTAGTGCTGTATTTTAAGGAATTCTAACATCTGATGATTAAATATAATAATGTTTTTTATAGGCTTTCGGTCAATACCTTTCTATTCCTCACTAAAGAGTTTCTCTTATAAACAAGTATTGAATTTTATCAAATACTTTTTCAGTTTTCCAGAGAAAAGCATTTACAGCACAAATATGTCTTTAATGTTTTTTCTAAGGTGATCCGCACATCTGCATGTGACCTACTAAAGAGAGATCTCTAGACAAAATAAACAACAATTTGTAGGAATCAAGAATGATGGATCCATGTTCAGTCGGAGTACAGCTTCGTACCACAAATGAGTGCCATAAAACCTACTATACCCGTCACACAGGTTTCAAGACTTTGCAAGAGTTGTCATCTAATGATATGCTTTTACTTCAACTTAGAACTGGAATGACACTTTCTGGGAACAATACAATTTGCTTCCATCATGTAAAAATTTACATTGACAGATTTGAAGATTTGCAGAAGTCATGCTGTGACCCATTTAACATACACAAAAAGTTAGCCAAAAAAAATCTGCATGTAATAGACTTAGATGATGCCACTTTTCTGAGTGCAAAATTTGGAAGACAACTCGTACCTGGTTGGAAACTTTGTCCAAAATGTACACAGATAATCAATGGAAGTGTGGATGTTGATTCTGAAGACCGCCAGAGAAGAAAACCTGAATCAGATGTATGTACACTAGTCATTTTTTCTATTGTGCATGTTTACAGTATAGAATTTTGTTTAACTATAAGGAAATTATATTTACATTAATATATTCCTTAGCATATAGTGAATTTAAATTTGTGAGGTGAAAGTAAATGTTGCTTCAAAATATTTCCATATACACAAGGTCAAGTTTGGGTGGTAAGGTAGGTTGGGGAAGAAAACAATATGCCTGGGACTCCAAACTATAATTTGTAGTACTTAGACATTAGGAGTGGCTTTTAGAACATTCTGGCAAAGCCAGGACTTAGCTAATTTTTTTTTTCTAATACCAAAATAACTAAGCGGAATATGCCAACAAGGGACTATATACCAGAAAGAATCCTCTTTATGAAGTACTTGGAGATCACACTTTCAAGGGAGGATCATTGTTTGCAATAATGGGTTTTTATTTTAATCTTTCTCCTTTGACACTATCCTGTTTTTGTTTGAGTTTTGTTGATGTTGCTGTTTGTGTGCAAGGGATACTGGGGATTGAGCTCAGGGACATTCTACCTCCGAGCTACACCCCAGCCCCACTTTCCCACTTTATATTTGTTTTTGAAACAGTCTCACTTGATTGATTAAAGTCTTATGACTTGTTGAGGCTGTCCTGGAACCTGCAATCCTCTTGTCTCACCCTCCAAAGTACTGGGATTATAAGCATGCACCACCATGCCCAGCTTTGTTTGAGCTTTTAAAATGCTTGTGAGTTTCATTTGCCTCTAGTTCTGAATTCTTAATATGATCAGGGCTAATTTTATCAAAGAGTATACATTTTTACATTATGAAGTATTAAGTATTTTATACCTCTCTTCCCTGTGCACATGCCTACATGCAGATTGTTTTAACTATATCAAAAACTTAAGATTTCATGAATCTCTTTGGTGTAGAACAAGGACAAGTATAGCAAAGGAGCACTTTTCAGAATTTTTACTTATAATCATTTTGATTCTTGCAACTAGGATATTTTTCTCAGTTTTCTCCATTTCATTGTATTAATAAGACAAATTAAAAGATAAATAAAAATTTTAATGACGTCTATTGTTTTCCTTTTGTTCTCTTGTGGGGGGGGGACAGCTCTAGGACCCAGTGTTATTTGTAGTTCATTAGATACTTGCTCATGCCCTCACTTTAGATGCATTCACCTTATATAAGCAAGGCTCTTTTGTTATTGTGTCATTCCTCACGCCCGGCTCCCTCATGGAAACATTTTGAACATCATTTACTTTCATCTCCCCAAATACCAAACCCTTTAAGCAACAAAATTTTTTTTACCAAATAGTTTTTAAAATAGCATAATACTATTCTAAAACCTGAGACCATGTTGCTTCTCTGCTCTTACAAGTAAGAACTTTTCTTGAAGACCAAGAATTATTATTGGGAACCTCAGTCAAGTACAGTGTTTTTCTGCCTTTTCTCCCAGAGTGGCAGTAGCCATTGCAGTTTTTACCATGCCAGTCCTCCTGTGTTCCAGATATGCCAGAGACTAAAATCAAGTAATGAAGATGTTATTAATAAATTAACCAATAAAGTCTCAATACAGTCCAGGGCTGTGTAAGTTTTCTTGCACTTGGGCTTTAAAACCTGTTTGTTTGTTTTTCATCCCCCAAACTGTCTGCCAGGTTAAGGAATAGTCTGGGTCAACACTAAGTGAAATATTTATTTATTGATTGATTTATTCATCCTCTGGTGACAAGATTTGAACTGGTAATTTGTTTACCTTTATTCAGGGAAGAACTGCTAAAGCTTTGAGGTCACTACAGTTTGCAAATCCAGGAAAGCAAACTGAATTTGCTCCAGAAACTGGGAAAAGAGAAAAGAGAAGGCTTACAAAAAATGCACCTGCTGGTTCAGACAGGTAGGCTGTATATTACTCATGTGTTAACTCGCTGCTTTACATCTGTATTGTTCCTTTATTTTTCTCTTAAATTTTGAATTTTCTGAGTAGACATTTTAAGTTGGATAATGTGGAATTAGTAAAAACTTCCAAGGACCTTGTTTTTTTGCTTTGTTTTGTTTTGTTTGTACTAGGGATTGAACCCAAAGGCATTCTACCTCTGAGCTATACCTCTAGCCCTATTTTATTTTGAAACAGGGTCTCCTTAGGTTGATGAGAGTCTCACTACTTACTGAGGCTGTTCTTAAGCTTATGATCCTCCTATCTCAGCCTGCAAAATACTGGGATTACAGGTATGTGCCACCACTCCTGGGTAGGACCTTGGTTTTTATTCATCCAGAATTAGAGCATCCCTTCCAACTTGAAAACTTTGTTTCCAAGAAAATAGCAATGAAGTGAACAAGATAATATTTTTGGGATGAAAGTTAAAATACTAGAACATTATATACCATAGAATTAAAGTAATTCACATTTTGAAGAGCATTAATCATATTATATTGTTGGTAGTGTCTGCTCTGTGAGTGGCAACAAAAAGGTAATTAAATTTTAGTAGAATGCAAGATTGCCTTTTATTTTTTACATATCTGAAATGGAAATGTAGTTTTGGTACAGTGAACAGAATGGATTTAGGAACTAAAGTTTTGAAAACACAACTTTAAATTATTTCTAAAATATAAATTGACAAAGTATTAGTATAATCAATCATTCATAAAACTGTTCAAAAAGCAGTGAAAAATGGTAGCTAATAAAATGAACCACAATTATCTAGCCACTCTATTTTTTTAAGATAAAGTAAAAGCCATTTTGACAGAAGCATACTTATGTTCTGTACAAAGTTCTTGACCATTCCTTTTGTTGGCTATTTAAATGGTTGTCAACAGGCTGGAGATATAGCTCAGTGGTAGAGTGCTTACCTAGCATGTACAAGGCCCTGTGTTCAATCTCAAGCACTACATGAATGAATGAATGAATGAATGAATGAATGAATGAATGAATCAAACAAATGGTCTAACAAATGAACAAACTGCAGGTTCTTTTGATTTTTCTTAACCCTTAGAATTAGGTCATCTCCTCTCATGTGGAGTCCATTTACTAAGTGTAGAGAAGGCCTGAGGCCTGGAAAGTTATGTACCACTTTAGCAGTACCTTATCACTAATTCGAAATACATATATATATATTTTTTTTTAAATATATTTTGATAACTATTCACTGTTTTATTCTTTATTTTGAAACCGAGTCTCACTAAGTTGCAGAGTGCCTCACTAGGTAGCTGAGGCTGGCCGCGAACCCGGATCCTCTGGTCTCAGCCTCCCGAATGCTGGGATTACAAGCGTGCGCCACCACACCCGGCTTAATTCGAAATATTTTATCTCCTTATTTTTATTACCTTATTTTCAATAAAATATTAGAAAATAATATGTTCATGAGGTGTAATTTGTTGTGTTTTGTTTTACAGACAGGTGATACCAGCGAAGAGTAAGGTCTATGATAGCCAAGGTCTCCTGCTTTTCAGTGGCATGGACCTCTGCGACTGCCTTGATGAAGACTGCTTAGGATGTTTCTATGCTTGTCCCGCCTGTGGCTCTACTAAATGTGGGGCTGAATGCCGCTGTGACCGCAAGTGGCTGTATGAGCAAATAGAAATTGAAGGAGGAGAAATAATTCATAATAAACATGCTGGATAACTTGTGGTGTCACACTGTCTCTAAAGGTCCTCTCTATTTCTAAAATGTTGTCACTCTTAGATATATTTTATTGTCAAATAAAAGTTTGAAAACTGCCCAGGTATGCACTTGCATTGCATTTTGGATGCTTTAAGGTTTATTATTTGATGTAAGTTTAGGTCAGTTATTTCTCAGCAGTCAGCTTTAAGCCTCTTGGATCAACGTAAACAAGAAGAGTATAGGCAGTCCTCAATTTGCATGGTTCCTATGCATAGATTTCAGTGACCATGATTTAGTTATAACATATATCTCTTAACAGCATAATTTAAATTTCAGTTACTGCAGTATATCAGCTGTTTTGTTTGTTGTAGTACTAGGGATTGAACTCAGAAACAACCTCTGGATTATACTTGCCACCCTTTTTATTTTTTGTTTTGAAACAGGATCTCACTAGGTTGCTGAGAGTCTCACTAGCAATCTGCTTGTTTCCACCTCCCAAGTACTAGAATTACAGGCATGCACCACCATGCCCAACTAGTTTGTCAGTTGTTAATTATATGAAGTATTAGCTCCTCTGTCCATAAATCACTATGTAAATGACGGATATGCTTCACAATCAGTGACCAATCATGTTAATTTCTTTTCAAATTCTGCCAGCGATTGGTCTTTGCACATCTGTTATTTAATTCATTCACAGCAAAGCATATAGTTGTGCTGTCTCCTTGTCACCCATGTAACATTTTACAAAAGTAGATAATGAAAAGAATTGGCCAACAAAGATGGAAGTGCCGCAAAGAAATGAGCAGTGTTAATACTTGACATGAAAGCTGCATTGAACATAAATGTAGTTGCAGAAAAAAAATCACTCATCGTGGGAGTGTTGATACTGCTCTCTTTGCAGTAAATCCAGACAAGCAGCCAGAGGAACTGACTGAAGGCAAACTTACCAGCATAAGTTAGAAATGTGGTTGTGATGGGAAAAGGATGACTATATCCCAGAAGAAGTGATAGTAAAAACCTTCACGTTGAAGGGTATTTACTGTGATCACAGCAGTATTTCACAATGTTGAAATGGTGGAAGCTGATCCAAACTGAGGAGTGTGACAGGTTGCTGTAGTATAGAAGAGATGCTTACTCAGTATCATAAGTTACTTAACGAAGAAGGCAAGTACTGTTCAATCTACTGATTAGAGTTTTATAATTAAACACTTTAATTTTTCCTATTTAAACTTTCAGTTTCTTTGACATTTCGAACACAGTTAAGAGTTAATATTCTGAAAGATTTTTAAGGGTCATGGAACAATCATAATTTTTGTCATTGATTATTAAGATTGCTGTACATGGCTAGTTCTGTGGTCCCACACTACCCTGCAGAGGAGGACTGCCTATAGCTGGAGAAAATGCCCACTTTGGCAAAAAAAAAAAAAAAAGTGTTTTTGATATAACTAATTGAGTGTCAAACTATTTTGGAAATAATTATATCTCAATGCTAAAATATTTTTTCTGCCAACTTCAAATTTAAAAAAAGGCCTTTCGTACTGTAAACCTTTCATTGTTTATACCATGAATTCTTTGTGAAACTTTGTTATTGGGGACAAAAATACCTCATTCTTTTTGTAGAAAGCATGAGTATATATGTAGAACATACATACAGAACATAAACTGTATTAACATTGTATGGGGTAATTAAAGTTGAAGAGATCCAAAAATGTTCCTCAAGGGGGTGATAATGGAATAAAGGTAGAAAAACACTGGTTAAGGTATAAAATATAAATAAATTTTTTTGGAAATTGAATGTTGGTATTAGAATTTATATGTGTGCTGATTGGAAGATGGGACAGTGAAATCTACACTCTAAGACATCCACCCACTTTTGCCTAAAGGCTTTTATCACTTTTCTTATACTACCTCAGTTAAGCAAATAAACTTTTAGCAATTTAAAATATATTGTAGCTGTGAAAACTTAAGTTTATATAGCTACTTTAAATTGACCATTATAGATTTTTTTAAAAATACTTTACTATCTCTTTAATCATTAGATTTACTTTGATGGAAGGCCATTTTTAACTTTAGAATTAAATGTCACTTTGAACCTGGCATGGGGGCGCATGCCTGTAATCCCCATACTTGGGAAGCTGAGACAGGAATCTCACAGGTTTGACTTCAGCCTCAGCAATTTAGCAATACCCTGTTTCAAAATAAAAAGATGAGGTTGTAGCTCAGAAGTAGAATGCCCCTGGGTTCAATCCTCAGTACCCAAAGTATCAGTTTTGAAGTTATGAATTTTCTTTGACCTGATTGGCAAAATGAGCACTGGCAAAATGAATATTTAAATCTATATACTTAGATGCTAGATTGTTTGGTCTTTATTAATTAAGGGAATATTTTGCTATACAGAATACAGAGTTTTTATCTGTACATCTATAATCATTTGATTTAGTTTTCTGGTTTTGGCTTCTAACTATGAGTATATTACTTAGGATCTTCAGAGGGACAAATTAAAATCTTAGTCTATTTGCTTAAAACAGGAATATATTTCTGATGAAATATAAATGACTAAGATTTAAATGACTATTTTAGCATTCAAACATCTGTGGTCTTCAGACAGTAATGTTTCTCAAAGGAAAAATTTTAAAACAACTTTGCTAACATTCTTCAAGCCCATTTAGGGGACCGAACAATGAGCATATAAAACAATTGTAGACAAAAGTATACCTAGTTTAGAGAAGGCTATAATAAAAGTTGTATTTTAGGAAAATGACATCACGGGTACAATTACCTGGTTTTTACTACAAAATTACAGAAACAATGAAATCACCTAGATTCTTTTAATACTTTGGAAAAAGTGAAATGGATGTTTTCCTTACTGGGGTTCATGTCTATGTCACAGATAATAGAAAGGGGAGTAGAGAGTTTATTGTAAAGAGAGCTCAAAAGAAGAAAAAAAGCAGAACACACTTGAGGGCAGTGGGGACCCTGGTGCCCTGCCCAAGCCAAGTACCATGCCATCAATTGCAAACTGCTTTCTCCCAAAGGACACTTGATCTGCTGGAAGAGAGGTGCAGGTCACTACCTAAGGATAGTGTAACCCGAGCCAAGTGTGCTCAATTACACACTGCTTTCTCTTAAAGCCAACAGGACCTGAAAGAGAGAGAAAAGATCCCAAAGGAGGGTGTCCCAGAGTGGGTAGCCATTTACCTTGCCTGGTCTAAGGGTTTATGTACTTCTCTGAATCCTCTTAGTTGGATCTCGGAGGTAGTTTTCTGGGATTTGCATAGTGTATTTGCATAGTGTCCTTCTTTGAGTCTCCTCTCCATTGAGGTTCCAGATTCTGTTCCCTGGACTCTCCAGGAAATCTGGGATAGTTGATCAGCAGGAGCAACTGGAGTCTTGCAGAAGCTCTGGTCACTCTCAGGAAATTTCTGATCTCATTATCACTTGACATTTGGGAGGTCTATCTTTTCAGGAGTTTTAGAAGTTACTTAACATTTGTTGCCTCTCAGGAAATGGAGTTTTTCTACTGGTCCTCAGATTTATCTATTTTTTTCTACCTCCTCAAAAATGTTACTCCAGGTAGCTAAATTACTATAAAACTTTTACTCTAAAAAATAAATGAGTTACATAAGCAGTTTCTGTGTACCAGTCCCGGTAAAGAATTTAAGGCAACACTGGTCTTATAAAAGGTTGGAAACAAACCAATAAAAACACATGTATGTGTTTGAGTAAAATAAATGTCATCCCATGGGATCTATTTCCTATGTTTTTTTTTTTATAAATACATGTAAGAAAATAGCTATTTATCTTTGAAAAATCATATGTGGGATTCTTCTATTTTTAAGTTATGTCTATTTCTTTATAACAAGCTGTTCTACAACCTGACAGCCTATTCTAAAACTGCTATCTTGACCTGGATTCAAGCAAGTAATTTTTAGCAAATGAATTGAAATATGCAAACATATATACATACAGAGTGATTTGTCGATAAAAAATATAAATTTGGTCTGCTTTAGGATCATTCTTAATTGTTTAGAAGTCAGACTCCTGTGAGAAATTGATGAAAGCTATAAGCTGCACCCCACCCCAGAAAAAAAAAAAAAAAAAAAAAAAACAACCCTGTAAATACTTGGTTCAGAACCCCTGAGGATGTATTGAAGTACCTGGATAATATGAAATATTCTGTAAACTGTTTGAAATTTTTTTATGTGTGGTACCGGGGATTAAACGCAGGGACATTGTACTTCTGAGCTACACTCCCAGCCCTATTTAATTTTTTATTTGTAAACAAGGTCTCTAAGTTGCTGAGAGCCTCACTAAGTTGTTGAGACTGGCTTTGAACCCAAGATCCTCCTGTACTGGGATCCTCAAGTACTGGAATTACAGGTATGTACCACCACTCCCAGCTAAACCGTCTTATTTTTTTAAAGTGAGGATGCTTATCTAAAGTGTGGTTTGGTTTATTATACAGTGGTGACAATTTTTTTTTTTTTTTTTAACAGCAGTTGAAAAAGCAGTATCTGCCCTGAAAATTAGATGCCACTGTAGCCCTGCACCCCCCTCCCACCTCAGAAAAGGTAATTACAAATTGATTCACACTGTCGAAATCTGAGGTGTCATATCTGAGCTGAACCTTGATAATTAGAGACTTTTCCACTTACATTCTGGATACCCTGCTAAAAATAGCTTAATGTTCTCCTGCAAAATTCATGTGACACCTTAGTTTTTGCTGACATCTGCTGGTATATTCATGAAAATAAACTCACGGTACTCCTGCTTAATCTCTTCACTTCTAAATTAAACCATGAACACACAATTATATAACAGCCTGCTGAAGTGAGTATTTTAAAAAATCCTCAAAGTAAAATAGTTTCTCTTTGTAGCATTCTTAAGTATTGCCTAGCAGTAGTCCACAATTTCAGAATTTATTTTTTCAGTCTATGAGTATACATAAATATATGTGGGTAATTCTGTTTCTTTTTATTTATTTTTATAAAGTACAGGTACTTGGAGAAATAAAGCTTTTATCTGTTTTTCAGAAATCACCAAACACCATTGAACACTTAATTTGCAAGGTGTAATAGACTTCTATAAAGTATAAGCTGCAACCTGCAGATTCTCTATAATGCTATTGTTGCAAGGAATGACTGATCTTATTAAGATAATTTAACTCCCAGAAATTAAAGGAAATTTACCAGATAAAGCATATTATTCACTTGACTGGGATAGTAATACATCTTTAAATGCAAAAAGTAAATTTGAAAGTGCTTCGCATTTGAAAGTTTTTTATTACAGTCCTAAGAAGTGGTACAACTACAGTGTATTATTTTGTTCCTCCCTTAAAGCTATGAAGGAATCATGTCTGCATTAGACACTCAATAATTAGAAACTTCACATCACTACAAGCATATTAATCAGCTTTCCATTCCTACAACAAATACCGGAGACAATCAACTTGAAAATTAAAAAGGTTTACTTTGACTCAACAGTCTTAGAGGTTTCTGTTCATGATCAGTTGGTCCCATGGTGACACAGTACATTGTGGCAGAAGAGTGCATGGTGGAACAAAGCCGCTCACCTCATAACCAGGATGAAAGAGGAAGAGGCTGGGGTCCCCTAAAGGCCCCAGTGACCTGAGCCTTCCCACTAGGCCCGACCTTATAAAGGCTCCACCACTTCCCAACAGCACCACTCTGAGGACCAGACCTTTGGCAGACATACCAGATACATACTAGAGCAACATGCAAAAGAATATTTTTACAAGAGCTACCATACTCTACCTAGATTATGATTTGGAAATAAATGGGCTTTTTAAACTAAAATATTTGTAAACATTGCTACAATGGACAAAACCTCTCACATCTCCCAACTTCAGTAATTCATACCTGAAAACATAAGTTTGGGGTTTATGATTTTCATTGTGAGCTTGCTGGATAATAAACTTTTTTTTTTTAAAGCTCAATTCAGAGGCGCTTTGTGAAGTGAGGGCACATTTCACCTTAAAGAAATAAGGTAAAAAGACTCAGGTTATAGGTTCTTTGTCTTATTAAGAGGAAACATAAATCAAGATTGGAGAACATAGACATTAAAAGAAGACCTAAGACTATACATTACAGAAATGCTACCCAAATAATAAAAGGATGAACTGTCAGGAATTTAAGCAAAGGATAAAAGAGAAGAAATTCAGCATTTTATATATGGAGAGATGAAGTGACAGAATAGTAAAGGCACTGTAATGGAACACTAGAGTCCTGTGCCTAAACAAGTGAAAGACAACACATGCTGGAACCACCACTGTGTTACCAGAGCTGCTGTAAGTTGTGTCTGGGAAATACCCAAACTCCACTGAAATCAGAATATTATAGTGATACATGCAGATCCATGTTTATAGCAGCACAATTCACAATAGCCAAATCATGGAACCAGCCTAGGTGTCCATCAACAGATGAATGGATTACAAAATTGTTGGATATACAGACAATAGAATTCTACTCAGCATTAAGAAGAACAAAATTATGTCATTTGGAGGAAAATGGATGAACCTGGAGAACATTGTGCTAAGTGAAATTAGCCAGTCACAGAGCCAGGCATGGTGGTGTATGCTTGTAATCCCAGTACTTGGGAGGCTAAGACAGGAGGATCACAGTTTTGAGGCCAGCCTCAACTACTTAGGCACTCTCAAAATAAAGAATAAAAAATAGGGCTGGGAGTGTAACTCAGAGGAAGAATGCCCCTGGGTTCAATCCCCAGTTCTGAAAAGAAAAGAAATTAGCCCGTCACAGAAAGTGAAGGGTCATATGTTTTCTCTCATATGTGGAATGGAGGAGAAATCCCAGTGGAGTGAGGGAGGTAGTGTGTGTGTAGTGGTGGTGTAGGGGGCAATTAACGAAGAAAACACTTCCATTGACATAATGTACATACATGAGAATACCAATGCCAATCTCAATATCATGTATGGGAAGAGGAGAGTGGGGAGGGAGTTAGGGAAAAATTCACCAAGAGCTCTGTGCATGTATGCCACTATCACTACGAACTACATTATGATGTGAGACTATAAGATTATAATGCACCAATAAAATATATAAAAATAGAAAATACCCAAACTTAAGGAAGACTGGCGATATGGTCAAGATCCCTCTTATTTTCATGTGTATTCTTGCAACAAACACACCAGTTCTTGATAAAACCTTAATGAGGAGTTAGTTCTTTCATCCAAATCCACCTACCCTTCTAGGTCATGCTCCTGCATATTTTAGCATTTATAGTATTCTTGGATCACTTTAGACCAATGATCCTCAAACTTGCCCATGCCTTAGAATCCCCTGGAAGGCTCCTTACACCACAGACTGCTGGAGTTTCCCACCCCTGGAATTTTTGACTTAGTAGGTCTGGAATGCAGACAGAGAATTTGCATTTCTAGCAAGTTCATGGGTGAGGTTAAGGTTAGCCAACCTGGGATCCAACTTGAAATGCCACTGCTTGACACCGGCAGTTCTTAAGCCTGGATGCAGGTTTGCATCACCTGTAGAACAACAAAAAATTCTTTAAACTGGGCCTCCTCCCCCAGATACTTAATCTAATAGGCCCAGGGTTTGACTGAGCACTGGGAGGCCAATTCTGGCTGAGTGTGGGGGTCACCCAGATTTCTAATTGGCAACTGTGATGATTAATTTCATATGTCAACTTGGTTAGGACATAATACCCATTTCTTGAGCAAAATTATTCTAGATGTTGCTGTGAAGGTATTCTTACTTAATATGTTATTAACATTTATATCAGCAGATTGAGTAAAGTAGATGACACACAAGCATACGAACACACACACACACACACACACACACACACACAAACACACACATACAATTGGATCTGTTTCTCTGGAGAACTCTAAGACAGTAACCTAATTAACTTCTATTCCAAATCAGGAAATCTGATTTGGAACAAGAGTTTAAACTCTTCACTGGATTTTTTTTGGTCTATCTGGTCTTAGCTGAGTCAAGTACTCATTTTGATTTCTTTGCTAAGCCATATTTTGAAGTCCATTTGGTCCCTTTGCAAAATTCTTGAATCTGCTTTGGGTTTTATGTTTGTTTTAATTTTGTTGCTAGCACATCAAAGTTCAGAGGTGTCTTACAAGTCCAGTATCAACTTCTCCTTCTGGTATTAGAGCCCTGCAATTTGCCATCGAGAAACCACTTTTGTATTCTCAGCCCAAGGCAAGGTTGACCTCACTTTGTGCTTCTAGAATTGGGTGTTTCACCAAGGTCTAATCTTTGAGAGTGTGGCATCTCCCTGTCCTGGATGAAGTTTGTTTTTTTGTTTTGTTTTGTTTTTGTTTTGTAGTGCTGGGGATTGAACCCAAGAGAATTTTACCTCTGAGCTACATCCCCAGCCCTATTTATGTATTTATTTATGTATTTATTTATTTTACTTATATTTTGGCAGTACTGGGGATTGAACCAAGAGGCATTCTACCTCCAAGCTACACCCCTAGTCCTATTTTTATTCTTTATTTTGAAACAGGGTCTCACTAAGTTATGGAGGTCCTCACTAAGTAGCTAAGTCTGGCCATGAAACTGCAATCCTCCTGTGTCAGCCTCCCAAGTACTGGGATTACAGAAGTGAGCTACCAGGCCTAGCTCCCCAGCCCTATTTTGTTTTTTATTTTGAAACAAGATCTCCCTAAGTTACTGAGAGCTTCATTAACTTGCTGAGGCTGGCTGCAAACCTGCAATCTCAGCCTCCCAAGTACTGGGATTCCAGAATGTACCACCACGCCCAACTGGTGACTTGTTTAAGAATAGATACATAACCAGTCAAGCCAGTTAAAGCGAATGAACATCAGTCTTGCTGGGACAAGAGAAAAAGAGATGCTCTCTTTTTTTTTTTTTCTAAGAGGGTTACATATAAGACTGGGTCTCCTGCTGGCTAATGTTAGTACTATTTAAGGAGACAAAATCTGCCTTAGAATTTAAAAAAGAAACCAAAGACTAATAGATCCAGCTATGTCCAAAGTTAAATCTATACTTTTCAATTATGTGAGACCACCGTTTTCTCTTTTTTACATGATTGGCCTTTAAGTGTTTGAATCCAAGGTAGTGACCAGATGGAGAACTCACGCTGCTCATCCAACACAGCTCAAGGGTAGACTGGCCTGTTTAAAACTCATGCCCTTGAGAGCTTTTAAGAAAGGAGAGAAAACAGCTGTGACCCACAGCCACATCTTCATTCCTACTCTGAATCCTTGCAGAAGCTTCTCATATCTTTCTCAGGAACCTTAACTTACCCTCCTTTAGACAAATGTAGCATGCTCTGCAGTAATTTGTTATGATGAAATGCTATAACAAAAATAAGATACTTGTAATTAAGTTATCAATGTTTGGTATTTTTATTGGAGCTGCTTGCTTTTAAAGCACTTAGCATATTTGACATTGTTTAAATACTTGTAGCATTCACTCTGTATTCCTCTGCCTCATAGCTAGGACTCAATCCTAAGTCAAATGAACAGAAACTGAGTCTGAATTAAGTAACTTCTCAGGCAATTAGAGGTATATCATTGATTCAGATTTGTGATTTATAATACAGAGCTAGCAAAGTTAACTTTTTATTTTATTTTATTTTTAGGTACTGGGGATTGAACTCAGGGGTATTCTACCTCAAAGCTATACCCCCAGCCCTATTTTATTTTTTGATTGTTTGTTTTGTGTTATTGGGGATTGAACTCAGGGGCATTTTACCTCCAAGCTACACTCCTAACCCTATTTTATTTTTTATCTTGAAACAGGGTCTCAATAAGTTGTGAAGGACCTCACTAAGTTGCTGAAGCTGGACACAAACCTGTGATCCTCCTGTCTCAGCCTCCCAAGTACTGGGACTACAAACATGTGCCACCACACCTGGCTTTGTTTATTTGTTTTAAAATAGGGTCTTTTGCTAGGTTGCTGAAAGTCTTGATAAGTTGCCACGGCTGGTCTCAAACCTGCCATCCTTCTGTCTCAGCCTCCAAAGTACTGGGATTACAGGCATGTGCCACCACACCTGACTCTCAAGTTGACTTTAATTATCAACAGCTCCTGTTCTTCTTTCTATATTTACAGGACACTCAAGTCTGTGATATTGAAGAGGAGAATGTTAAGCAGAAGTCCCCACCAAACAGAAGAGAACTCAGTACTGCTTAACAATTTTTATGTCATTTCCAATAATGGCACCCCCCAATCAAATGCATAATGACATTTTGACTCTTGTTAGTATTTTAGAAAGTTGAATATTCTTAATTTCTTAATGATATTTAGATGCTTTCATCATATTTGATAGTCTAGTATACTGATGTATTTTTAAATCCTTTTTTCCATTTTGAAATTTGATAAAACAAAGCACAGATTATCTTTGGCATGAGTTTCACAGGTTCACATATTTCTGAAGTTTCTGTTCCAGCATATATATGTGGGGATGTCACTGATTTCCTCTAGCTCTATGACTTGGATAATATAAAGAGGTATTAGGTTTGTTAAACCTTTGCAATATATTGGATTAAAGTAAAGTAAGACAGCTTTAAGACATATTTCATGTCTTAATGCATTTGGTCTGTTTTAACAAAATGCCATAGGCTAGGTGGCACATAAATAATAGAAATTGATTTCCCAAGGTTCTGGTGTCTGATAATCCAGGATTAACGTGCCTGCAGATTCAGTAAAGGCCCACCCCCTTCCTGAATGTATAGACAACATCTTTTTGCTGTAACTTCATAGTGTAAGGGTGGGAGATCTATGGAAGCCTTTTATAGAAGGTCACTAATCCCATCTAAGAGGGATCCACCCTCATGACCTCATCACCTCTCACCCCGCAAAGGCCTCACCTCCTAAAACCATTACTTTGGGAATAAGTTTCCAACACATAAATTTGGGGTAGGGAACAAAAACCTTCAGTCTATGGCACTTCTACATTGTTGACTTTTGTGCTTCAAAACTTTCAATAGAGCCAGGGTGTCGTGGCACATGGCGGTCATCACAGTACTTGGGAAGCTGAGGCAGGAGAATTGCAGTCTCCAGGCCAGCTTTAGGAATGTAGCAAAACCCCTAAGCAACTTAGAGAGATCCTATTTCAAAATAAAAAGTAAAAGATGGCTGGGGGGGCGGGGGAGTAGCTCTGAGTTCAATCCCTAGTACAAAAACAAATGCAAAAACAAAAGCCAAATCTTAAAATAGTTGATTTTATGCTAATAATACTTTTGAGAGACCTAATTTAAAAATACCATTTCGCATATATTGGTCTAACTCTTAGCAATATGCTACTTTCAGTGGGCATCATCTCAGTTCATTTGGGCTGCTATGACAGAATACCTTAGGCTGGGTGGCTTATAAACAACGGACACTGATTTGTCATTGTTTTGGAGGGTGGGACATCGGAGGCCAAGTCACCAGCAGATTCTGTGTCTGTGGGGGGCCCTCTTTCTCCCACACAGCTGTCTTTCTCATTTCACTTGTCTGGGAGGAATGAAGACATCCCATAAAGGTAGCAATCCCATTCAGAGGGCTCTGCCCCCACAGCCTAGTCACCTCACCAAGATACCACCTCCTAATATCATCACTGTGGGGGAGGACTTCAACACATGAATTTAGGGGATAAGCATTTAGACTATAGCAGATACTGTCACATTTCATCTCCCCATCTGCCCTACCTACTGGCTACTTTTATAATTATAGTAAAAGTAGGATGAGGAAACAGACTTCAAAAATTTAGATGACCTGACACATGCTTGTAATCCCAGTACTTGGGAGGCTAAGACAGGAGATTGGCAGGTTTGAGGCCAGCCTCAGTAACTTAACAAGACTCTCAGCAACTTAGTGAGATCCTGTTTCAAATTAAAAAAAATAAATAAATAAAAAGGGCTGAGGTGTAGATCAGAGGTAGAATGCCTCTGGGCTTATTTCTAGTACAAAAAAGAGAAAGAAAGAAAGAAAGAAAGAAAGAAAGAAAGAAAGAAAGAAAGAAAGAAAGAAAGAAAGAAAGAAAGAAGGAAGGAAGGAAGGAAGGAAGGAAAGAAAGAAAGAAAGAAAGAAAGAAAGAAAGAAAGAAAGAAAGAGGAAAGAAAAGAATATAGGTAACTTGCCTAAGGTCACATGGCTTAAAAATGGAAAAGAATGGAATCAAATGAGGTCTATTTGACTCCAAAGTATCAGTACTTTGTTTGCTATGTTCTTCTTTATCCATTAACCTTGTATGTGTGAAGCTCTTCCTTTTCAGCATTCATTGGAGCTCTTTGATTCTGATCACTTAGGTATTATTCCAACATACAGCCATCCTGTAGTTAAAGACTGTTCCTACTTCCATCCCCTCCGCTCAGACACCTCCACAAAATAAATGGAAAGTTATTGCTTGACCCATTCTAAACTGTTTCTTCTTCCATTCCAAACAGTCATATAGAAGAATAAATGATCACAGCAGCGATTCATCCTGTAATTAGACACATCTGAATCCCACTTTTGTTCTTGTAAAATCCTTTGTATCCATCTCTGGTGTATGATCCCTCTCTGTCCAGAAGAGGGAGATGTTTTACTACAAACCTCCAGTGAGATGGTAGGTGGGCTTTGGAGAAGGATAAACAGAAAATGAATTTCTTAAGGTTAGTTGTAGTGTCATTTGCATAAGTGCTTTGGGAGTTAAGACATTTCTTCTAAATATTATGTGGAGGAAATCAAAATATCCTCTTTCTCATATACCTCATTTTTACATGTTGTTCTTTCAGCTAGAAAATATAGTATCCCATTGAATAGTTGAAGTGAACTATTACACAACCCTACATAGTTTAATTACAAGTGTTTATAATCCAAGGGAAAAAACATAGACCTTGGTGTCAGAGAATCCTGAGTTTGAAAGCTGTATCTACTACTTCCTGGCTTTGTGACTTTAGATTAATTACTTGGTTTCCAGGGACCTCAAATTCTTCACATGTTAAATATGACTAGCAATACCTACACTATAGACATATTATAAAGATTAAATGTGTTAGGTTAGGAATAGGAAGCTAATAGAGATACTTGATAAGCTGAAATTTCTTGTTCAGTAGAAATAGGGTTGTCAGATAAAATGCAGAACACTCAAATTTGAATTTTCTATAAGCTACAAATAATGTCTCAGTATGTTTCAAGCAATATTTGGTGTGCATGGAAGGTATTTGTTTATCTGAAATTCAAATTAAATGGGTGTCATGCGTGTGTGTGTGTGTATGTGTGTGTGTGTGTGTGTGTGTGTGTGTGTTTTGCTAAATTTGATAAGCTTAAACAGAAAACTTTTTGGCGAAAAAAGGAAAAAATTAAAGTGGCTAGAGACTTTAGTTGAAGAATTTTAGAATTCTATTAGTAAAGGGTTTGATGTTTCTAGGGAAATTAATATAAGCAATATTCTAAAGTTTTGACTGAACAGCCAACTTCAGAACAACTAGGTGAAATTTTCCTTTAAACTGAACCTTGATCATTTGTATTGCCTATTGCAATAAACAATGTTCGGTTCATAGTACATGTTTAATGGACTTTGTTGAGTAAAATACTTAAAAATATGAAAATAAGTCAGACTTTAGGAAAGAAATCATAAAGCCAGAGATTCAAATGGGCAGTGCAGTCTCATCAGTGTGTTTCTATGATTTCTCCCTTTCCTCCCCGTCCCCAGCAAATGTCAGCCCCTTGTTTGAGCAGGGAAAGTGAGTTTGACCAAATACAAATCAGGTTTGGGGAACCAAAAAAAGGAAAAAGAAATAAAAAGATACACGTGTTTTTCTTTCTGTTCTTCATTTTCTCTTCAGTGGGTCAGAAGTCCACCATAGAAGGAAGCCTAGGAGTCTCAGGAAAGGGTGCGTCCACAGCCTGTGCCCCACCAGGTAACAGCCACAGGTGCCCAGGTAGTAAGGAAGGTGATTTCATCCTGTATCATCCAATAGAGAGCTCTCACAGGTGCAGGACCCAGCAGAGAACCTCTCCATCTCCACTTCTAGGAAATCCTCCCCAGCTGAAGATTTCCTCACTGAGGAATTCTGAGGAATCCTGACCTTCACCGAGGGGGAATATCACAGTTGGCTCTCTCTGCTGGTCTTGGCCTTTGGTCAGGACGCTCATACTCCAGGCCCAGCTGTGTCAGACCCCAACAAGTGTGTTGTGTCTGCTCCCTGGACCCTACAATGCCATGGAAGTCACTGTGACCCTGTGATCAAGTGACCAGAAAATGTAAATCATGACACTCCCTTTAAGTGAGACAAATCACCTTTAAGTGACAGGGCAGCTGCAACGGGAGCCTGAAAATAGAGATTTTGTACAATGCTGTTCAATGCATTCATAAAAGCAAATTTGAAAACTGCCTAATTTTTCAGCAAGAGAAAAAAAATAGAATAGCTAATGGTATAATATTTATGTTTCAGTATAATATAACCAGATAAGTTTGGGAGGAAACTTTTTAATGACCTGGGGCAAAATTTATGACATACTGTTAATTATCTCTGTAGGGCAGAGTATAAAATAAGATAAAGGGGATAATTTTAAATTGGCTTAAAAGGAAAATAAAACAGAAAAACAGAATGAGAAGCTGGGCGTGGTGGCGCACGCTTGTAATCCCAGCATTTGGGAGGCTGAGACTGGAGGATCCAGGTCGGTGGCCAGCCTCAGCTACTTAGTGAGTCACTCCACAACTTAGTGAGACCCTGTTTCAAAATAAAAGAATAAAAAATAGGGCTGGGGATATAGCTTGGAGGTAGAATGCCCCTGAGTTCAATCTCCAGTACCGCAAAAACCAACCAACCAACCAAAAAAAAAAAAAACAGAATGAGAGACTAAAAATGTTAATAGGCCTTCTCTTTGACTCAGTGTGATTCTTTGTTTCTTCCATCATTAATGTATACAGATACATTTTCAAGTTTTCTGTATTGAACATGATTACTCTTACTCATCAAATCATGAGAATATAGCATTGCAAACAGGTGGTGAAGTTGTTGATACTAAGGATTTATATTTCTTCCTTCTCATATAGCAGATGAGGCATAGTTTTTGTTGTCAAATGTTGAATAACTTTGGGCAATTCTTTTTTTTTTCGGTACTGGGGATTGAACTTAGGGGCATTCTACCTCTGAGCTATACCCCCAGCCCTATTTTTTTTTATTCTTTATTTTGAAACCGAGTCTCACTAAGTTGCAAGGTGCTTCACTAGGTAGCTGAGGCTGGCCGCAAACCTGGATCCTCCTTTCCGGTCTCAGCCTCCCGAATGCTGGGATTACAAGTGTGTGCCACCACGCCAGGCTTGGGCAATTCTCTTAACTCTGAAACTCAATGCTTGTATCTATGAAACAGGAATAATTTAAAGATGAAAGGGAACGTCATGAGATTATGATGATTAAGTGTAGTGCTACATGCAGACTTTGCTAAGTCCAGGGTTTGGTCCAAAGGAAGAATTCAGTAAACTGTAATTAAACTATTGTTAAGAGCAGAATGTATCAGTAGTTTCCTAACTCAGTCCTGGCTTCCTCAAGATACCTTTCTTTCTTTCTTTCTTTCTTTCTTTCATTCTTTCTTTCTTTCTTTCTTTCCTTCCTTCCTTCCTTCCTTCTCTCTTTTCTTTCTTTCTTTTTTTTTTTTTAACCAGAGATGGAACCCAGGGAGGCATTCTACCTCCAGGATACATGCTATACTCCCAGCCCTATTTTATTTTTTATTTAGAAACAGGGTCTCACCAAGTTGCTAAGAGCATCGCTAAGTTGCTGAGCCTGACTTTGAACCTGCAATTCTCTTTTCTCAGCCTCCCAAGTACTGGGATTACAGGCATGCACCACCCAGCCCAGGTTCTTCCATTCCTTTCTTCTATCTTTTTTTCTCCTCTCCCCCCCCCTTGTCTAGTACTAGGGATTGAACCCAGAGTCTCACTCATACTACATGCACAGCCTTTTCTATTTTATTTTATTTTTAAATTTTGAAACAGGGTCTCACCAAGTTGCCCAGGCTGGTCTTGAACTTGTGATCCTCCTGTCTCAGCCTTCCAAAAAGCTGGAATTGCAGACGTGCGCCATCACACCCAACTCTCATTTCTTTGCTTCCTTTCATTTAGTCAGGAATAGTATGGGCAGTTTCATAAGATTTGACTTTGCTTCTTATTTCATGTCCATCTCAAAAATTGGGAGCAAATGAATGGATGCCGAACCCTACCAGAAAACATTTTTAAAAAGGAAGAAATGGAAAAGGAAAGCATTGTACTCCATAAGTGGGAGAAATGGATAGCCTGCCATCTATCAGAGACGGCTTCCATACTGTGCACCAAGGAGGATGGGCCAGTGCACAACCTCTGTAGCATCACAGAAAGGCCCAAGCACAGGTGCCAGAGCCGGGAAGAAGTGGAGTTTTCTTTGTTGTTTGATCTAACTCAAGCTCCCACCACTGAAACATGGAGAGCAAGAGGAAAAGAAATGAATTTGAGCCACAATATCAGGGATTTGGGTTAAATGCTTCATTTAAAACCCTTTAATAATGTTCTCAGTAGATAGAAACTCCAGAAGGATAGTAATATGGGCAGACACCCTTCAGAATAATACTGAAAGTGAAGAGATGCTAGCTATCTATCTATCTATCTATCTATCTATCTATCTATCTATCTATTTATCTATCTATCTTGAAGGGATGCCAAGGCCACTGAAGCTTTTATAGTAATAAATGTGTCAGGTACAGTATCTTTAAGTAGCTTGTAAGCCAGGTGCTACAATTGTGCTCATTTTGCAGACAAATGGGTGCTCTGTGAGTTAGTTTTGCTCTGTTCACTCATGTGTCTTTAGTACCTACCTGGCTGGCATTTAGAAGGTGCTCAGTAAATATCTATTGAGTCAATGAATGAAGTTAAGTGATCTGCATAGACCACACCCAGGTTCGTGCATATGTAAAATACCCAGGTTCTGGCAGAAATATGTGGGTCACCCCCAGTTTTGTCCTATTCCAGAGCCTGAGTTCTCAGCCTCTGCCTCCAGTTACCTTCCTGCCACTGATGGCATAATCCTGGGGGAGGAGACCAGGCCCTGTTGGTGGAATGTTTACCTGAAACTTGGCACTGGCCTGTCCTTAGAAATAACCGGACGTGGAGTGACTTCCGGAGTTCAGTTTCACAAGCAGTCCAAGGCACCACTAGTGTAGGACTATGGTTACATATCAACTATGAAAGCTGAACATCGCTAGATAATATAATTCTCTAAGCTTTCTTTATACAGAGTGATAAATTATAGGCTTTTACCCCAAATTTCTAGATGCAGGAGAATGTCTTTCTAGTATCACTATAGCAATTGCTTGAAGGCTTTGAAAGTCTCTTGAAGACAGGTAGTTGAAGTTTCCCCTAAGAAATTATCAAGATGAGGGCTTGAGAAGTGCAAGGCGATTTCCTGACCTTTTAGGCCATAGGTACTGGAAGGTGAACACACTGAGCTGCGTTTCTTCATGTGATTAACACCAAGCATCCATGCGGTTAAAAAGACTCATTAACTAGAGAGGAACTTAAAAGCCAGGCTAGACAACTTCAATTCAGGTAATTGTGGGATACGATGGAGTGCTCTGCAGTCTGCATGGGGTAGGCAGAAGCGCCATCTACTGAGCGCTAAAAAGACTCACAGAGCCTGCAGGCAGCATGACAGGGGAGCAGGGGTGGGAAGTGTTATCTCTGACTCCATCACTCACTAGCTGGGTGATCTTAGGCAAAACCACTCAATCTCTCTGAGGTTAGTTTGTCATCTATAGTTGTTAGGAGCCTGCTTGGCCTTCAGGTTATAAGGATCCAGGGAGAGGGCTGAGAACGCCTTGTTAATGCTCAGTGCAAGGGCTGAAATGACCAGCAGCAGCGTGGTGATCACCGTTACTAAAGAAGGCTTAAGAGTATTCAAAGTGTGCAGTGGTGCACACCTGTAAGTCTAGTTCTTGGGAGGCTGAGACAGAAGGATCACAAGTTCGAGGTCAACCTCAGCAACTTGGCAAAACCTTCAGCATCTTGGGAAGACTTTGTTTCAAAATATAAAATAGAGCTGAGAGTTTAACTCAGAGGTAAAATACCCTTGGATTCAATCTCCAATACCCCCCCTCCCCACACACACATCAAAATGTTCAAAGTGAGCAAATACTTCCTTCATGATTTTATAGGACCTAAATGTTAATAGAATGTTGAAACCCTCTGGGGGAACAAGTATGCAAATTATAAATTGCTGCTTCAAAAAGAGTTTCACTGAGCCAGGTGTGGTGGCGTAAATCTATAATCTCAGTACCTGGGAGGCTAAGACTAGAGGATCGAAGGCTCAAGACCAGCATCAGAAACCTGGTGAGATCCCGATTTGAAAAACAAAACAAAGCAAAACAAAAAAGTAATAAAAATGGCTTGGAGTGTAGCTTGGAGGTAGAATGCCCCTGAGTTCAATCCCCAGCACTAAGGAAAAAAGGAAAAGGATTTTACTGGCTTCACAGTTTGTGCTCCTCTGCCTCTATGAAAGTAGCGGTGATTGTAGTCGAGAGCTTAGCCTCGGGAGGCATGCCACCTGGGTTCAAATCCTGACTTAGCTGGGTGACCTTGGTCAAGTTGCTAAACCACTTTGAGTTCTAGTTTTTCATCTGTAAAAAGGGTTGTTATGAAGACTAACTTAAACTATGTAGCAGTGCCAGCACAAAGCAAGTAACATATGTGTTTACTGTCACGCCCCTCACCGCCTCAATCTCCTTTCAAGGATCTTTTCACCTGGAAGAATGGAATATACTATAAACAATGCTCAAGACAGAATGTGGTAAGTATTGTAAAGAAATACAAGCCAGCTGGGCATGGCGGCACATGCCTGTAATCCCAATATTTAAGAGATTGAGACAGAAAGATCCCAGGTTGAAGGCCAGCCTCAGCAATTTAGCAAGACCCTCAGAAACTTGGTGAGACCCATTTCAAAAATAAAAAGGGCTAGGGGTGTAGCTTGGAGGTAGAATGCTACTGGGTTCAATCTCCAGTAACATACACACACACACACACACACTACAAGCGATGAGCTCTGGGAATCAAAGGAAGGAGAAGTCACAGGTACTTGGGGAAATCAGGAAAGGTTTCATAAAGGATGAGCAGAGATGCCTTGGAAAGGCAGTGCATTCCAGGCAGGTAAACACAGCCCGGGCACAGACCTGCCTAGAGGTGGGACTTGGCTTGGCAATATTTGGCAGCAACACAGGTTTATATTTATAGAGTCAAGGGGGAGTGGGAGATGACCCCAGAAATGCAGCTAGGAAGACTCAGCAAAAGCCCTTGAGTGCCTAGGAGGAACTAGAAGGCAGAGGGCAGAGGACAAAATGATGGCTTTTGAGCAGAACAGTTTGGCTGAGAACCTGGGGGCTGGAGGAGAATTAGCCTGGCAGCCTTGAGCAGGAGGGGGGCAGGTTCACTGCCATCTACTCCTGGCAGTCCCTAGACATCAGCAGCATGCACAATTTGGAATATGTTGCCAGCAACACTGAGAAGGACATTTTTTTTATTTTAAGTTTGAAGAAGGATCGATCAGCTTGCAGCATTGTCCTTTTATTATTTTTTTTTCCTGTTCATATCAGTGGCTGACTTGAATTTCCCATTCAGCCCATCATTATGAATTGCAGAGGGATTTCTGCCTAGGAGAGAATAGTGTCTTCCCCATCCCAGAGGCCCCCTATCTTGCACTCACAGACCCTGAGCAGGGAGCCAAGAGGACTTCTCTTTCTCCCAGCGGGAGCTTTCCACATTGTCTTCTCTCATGGGTACTGATACTTTGCAAAATTTCTTTCTCTGCCATCTTTTGGGGTGTTTCCTTGGGGAAGCACAGTGCTCAAATGCTGCCAGCTACCAGGTTTCTCCCAGAGAGGCGAGTCCCCTGACACACAGCACCCTGCACCACCAGATCAGAGCCTTGTTACAAAAGACATTTGAAGGCTGCTCAGAGGTCTTCTGCTCTGGGAAAGGCAGTTGATATGTGTCCCTCTGGGGGATTTTCCTCCCTGGGCTCAATTGGTCCAGGAGCAGGCATCTGAGCTCAGCCATGCCTATCAGTATCCTTCCCTGGAACATCCATAGCTGAAGCTAAGGAGAGGACTAAGCTCCCTAGGTGGTAGGAGCAACAGGATTTGCACACTGGGATCACACATCAGCTGGTTTTCCAGAACATGGAAGCAGACGGTCTGCAGAGTTGGGAAGGATGCTTTCCCATGAGAAAAGAGAAAGAGGTCCTGGTCAAATTGGAGTCCCTCCTCTAAATTTCCTTGAGGACCAACGACACCCTGTTCTAATCTGGGTTAAGTGCAATGCCTTCATGTTATTCCTTCTTTCTCATAAATTTTCAAGTTGAATTTCTATTCCCTTTGATTCACACACCCATGCTCTCACCCTGTGCTCAGCACTCAAAGCTTCCTCGCCTGTTTTCCTTCTCTTCAGTGTCCTAAAGTTTGCACAGGTGAGCGCATCTCTGCCAACATAGAGAAGCAGGTACTAACCTTTAATAACCACAGTAAGCACTTAGGAACTGCTTCTCAGATTACAAAATGATTTGTCAATCAAGGGCTGCATATTTTCTCTCATTTGTGGAAGCTAGAGAGAAAAGGAACCTCATAAAAATTAGGAGACTAGTAGAGTAATGGAAGGAGGTGGGGGAGGAGGGCGGGAAAGGAGAGGTTTAGGAAAGGAAACTATGAATGCACCACTATAAATCTCATTATCATGTACAATGAGAGTGCACCAATAAAAATTATTTTAAAATGATTTTTCAGCCAGGCATGGTGACACATGCCTGTAACTGAGAGACTGAGACTGGCGGATCATAGGTTGAGGCCAGCCTCAGCAACTCAGAAAACCTTTTTTCAAAATAAAAAATAGGACTGGTGCTGTAGCTCAGAGGTAGAATGCCCCTGGGTTTAATTTCCAGTACCACAAAAACAACAACAGAAAAAGAATTTCACTTAATCCATATAAATATTGGCAAAGCAAGGCTCATATAAACTCCCTCATTTTAACAGGATAGAAACATTAGTTCCAGATACGTTAATGACTTGCCTAAGTTCTCTTAGTTATTTTCTGCCAGAGCCTGAATTTCAACCCTTTGCTTCCAAGTCCTATATCCTTTTCCCAGTACTCTTAGGTACTGGGAAACCCAATATTCAGTCTTGGAAATTGATGAAGGACAGTAAGAAAGATGATGTGGCCAAGAGACCTTTGTAGGATTCTCAGAACTCTTTCAGTAAACAGCTGTCTACTCTGCTTATGAGGAAGGGCAAAGTCCTGATTCTTTTGAGTGTGTGTGTGTGTGTGTGTGTGTGTGTGTGTGTGTGTGTGTGTGTACAGGGAATTGAACCTAAGGACATTCTTCCTCCAAGCTACACCCCCAGCCCTATTTTATTTTTTATTTTGAAACAAGGTCTCACTACGTTGCTAAGAGTCTTGGTAAATTGCCGAGGCTAGCCTGGAACCTGCAATCCTCCTGTTTCAGCCTCCAAGTACTGGGATTACAGGTGTGAGCCACATGCCCAGCATAGTCCTGATGTTTATGTTTGATGAGACCAATGGAAAAACCACAGGACCAGGATGACAACGAGTGCGTGAGGAACTGAGGGTGAACAAACCAAAGAGAGGCTGGCTCTGTGAGCTATCCAGGGGTTTGTCTTGCCTTGGCCCTGTAATATGATTAAGGTCATAGCTATAATATTCAGACTCTAGGGGTTTATGAGATATTTCATGAAAGAAAGACATCTCTTCTAGGCCCTAAGTAGACATCTCAAAAGATACCTTTAAATAGGAGGTAGAAAAATCAGAAACAGGCCCTGGTAGTCAATTCTACCTGCCTGGCATCTGGATGCCATTACTCTAACACCTTTGCTCACTGCCTACATGTATAATTGTTTCATTTAATTACTCATGCTCTTAAGAAACATATTTTTTAACTCACTCTGACACAAAAATGCCCTTAAAAGGAAACTCTAAGGTAAAAGAAAATTATAATCATGTTCTGTTGGAAACCTAGTGAAAGCCAAACAACTAGTAAAAAAAATAAAAAATAAATGTTTTGAAACCTAAAGTAGATCCTAGACATAATCTATTTCAAGTTGAATTTCTGTCACTTTTGACCACAGAGTCCCAATTATTGTACCCTTAGACCTGAGCTACTCTCATCAATCAAAACATACTTGCCCTGTTTCTCTTCCTTTCAGGGTCTAAAGGTTTATCAGATCAGAAGTTGATAGAATGTGTGTGGCTTTTTCAAGGTCATACAACTTGTTAGCAAGAAGGTCTGGATTCGAATCCAGCTCCTACTGATGCACAGTACTCTTTCCACCACTCCATGAGTCCTGCGCCAAGTACTGCATTCAGAGGGTTGTTGCCAAGAGATGAGAATTTTCCAGGACCAATCATTCCACATATGTGCAGAACTTTGAACTTTCTGACTACTTTTGCATCTATTATTTTATTTATTTTTGTGGTACTGGGAATTGAACCCAGGAGCATTCTACCTCTAAACTACACCCCAGTCCTATTTTTTTATTCTTTCTTTTTGAAACTGGGTCTCACTAAGTTGCAGAGGGCCTCACTAAGTAGCTGAGGCTGGTCATGAACCTGTGATCCTCCTGTCTCCGCCTCCTCAGTACTAAGATTAGCGGTGTGGGCCATCACACCCGTCTGGCTTATCATTTTATTTTCAACTCACAAAAATTTTGCTAGTAAATTATACCCATGATCAAGAAAAGAAAACTGAGACACAGGAAGGTGATGTCTTAGCTGAGGAAACAGACTGAGGTATTGATATAGTCATCTTGCTCCACCATTTTTTGTTTTTTCCTAGTAAGTTACATGATAATCCAAACATACCTAGGACTATTTATTTGTTTAATACACATGCTCTCTTGGCCTGTATTAGTTACCTATTTCAAGTTACTCCCCAAACTTGTCACCTCATAGTTCCGGAGG
>PVLC010012781.1:0-43718 GCA_004027655.1 Graphiurus murinus
ATCTTCTTTGGCAAGACCAAGAATGGGGGTGGGGATGTGGAGGCCAGGGAACTGCTGAAAGGGAGTGTCATGCTGTGTTTCGCAAAGGAAGAAGGTAAGAGCCTCCTGCAGGGGAGATTAGGGTTCAGGGTGCAAGAGGCGGGGTGGGGAGAGGTCTTGATGCCAAAGGTCCATCCACCTCTCCCTGTTCCTCACAGTGGCCCAGCACCTGTGCCGGATTGGCCAGTTCCAAGTGCCACTGGGCGGCCAGCAGGTCTCCCTGAGAGTCTCTCCCTACAAGAGCGGGGAGATTCAAAAGGCCGAGGTAAGTGGGAGGGTGGAGGACTGAGGCTGGGCCAGGTAACAGGTCCATCTGCTAGACGCCTGCCCAAGGAAGGACCAGAGCCTCCAAACCCCTGCCATCTGCCCCCACCATCCTGGCTCCTCCTCCCTGCTCCCACGGGGCACTTCCTGCCACCAACTCTGCCCCCAGTGCCTCACTCCATGAGTCTTTGCCTGCTTGTTTTTTTTTTTTTTTTTCGGTACTGCGGATTGAACTCAGGGGCATTCTACCTCCGAGCTATACCCCCAGTCCTATTTTGTATTCTTTATTTTGAAACCGAGTCTCACTAAGTTGCGGAGTGCCTCACTAGGTAGCTGAGGCTGGCCGCGAACCCGGATCCTCCAGTCTCAGCCTCCCGAATGCTGGGATTACAAGCGTGCGCCACCACGCCCGGCTTTGCCTGCTTGTTTTCTAGATCAGATACCAGCCAGTGCCCCGATCAGTGCTGGTGCTCAACATTCCCGACGTCCTGGATGGCCAGGAGCTGCAGGACATCCTGGAGATCCACTTCCAGAAGCCCACCCGAGGAGGTGGGGAGGTGGAGGCCCTGACAGTGGTGCCCCCAGGACAGCGGGGCCTGGCGGTCTTCACCTCTGAGTCAGACTAGGTTCTCCAACCAGCTGGGATTACAGGGGGTACTTTTTATGTTCACCAATGGGGAAGGGACAGGGATTACAAATTTCAAAACCCTGCCAGGGAACAGTAAAAGGGCCTGCATGACATGATGTTCTTCCTCATTTCATTCATAAAAGGAAACACCATCTGGGCCTGGAAGGGAGGTTGTCGGGTGGGGAGAACCCTGCCCTCCCCCCATCAGCAGCAGCAGAGTTCACTTTCTCCTCTACTCTCAACAGCCAGGACCCAGGGTTTGGCTTTTTATTGACACACACACAAAGGCAGCTGCGGTAATGGGGTGGGGTACACAAAAGCAGAAATCGCACTCCCCACATCTAGGCCTCATTTAGACAACTCAGAGGCTGAGCCCCTTCCCCCACCTCCCTTTCGCAGCGGCTGGGGCAGTAACCATCCCTAATCCCAGCTGAGCCAGCAGAGGGAGTTAACTCTCCTCTCCAGAAAGTCCCCACTTTGGTTCCAGCGGCCCAGGTCCTAACCACCCCCCTTTATTTCCTTGCTCCATCTCCCCACCATGTAAACAAAGTTTGGGGCTGAGCTGAGAAGGCAGTGGGGCCTCCTTTGACTGCAGAAGGGAATGTGCTTTGATTTTCACTTTGGTCCCAGAATGATACACAGCACTATCACTTCTCCAGGGCTCTGGGTGGTAACGCTTCCTACCTCTTTCTCCTCCACCACCAAGAGACAGAACATGGCAAAGAGCACATGGAGGGCAACTGCTTTTGCCCTCACCCCAAGAGGCTAGGGGCTGCCCCTCCCACTGGCTGGCACATACACAGATTTTTGGCAGTGTTGTAGGACTGGGGAGGAGTTAGACCCCAGCTCTACCAGATCAAGGAAGGCACTGGGGAGGACAGGGTGGAGAAGGCCAGAGACAGGGACCCCCCATACACACATACACACAAGCACAGGTTTTCCGATGCTAAGGCACTGAGAACAAATCCAGAGACCTCAGTGAAGGGTCGGGGTGCTCTGTATCCCTCCCAGAATTGTGGCCTAGGGGCATGGGTCTGATTCCTGCCCTGGCTATAAGAGGCAGGCTTGGTTAAGAATGGCAGAAAACCTGGAGGTGGAAGTAATACAATTGTGCTTAAGAAACTGGGGACAGAAAATAAGGGTTAGGGACTGATCAAGCCCAGAGGTGAGCACTGGCTGGCCCAGGCTGAAGGGACAGTAGGGAGAGAGAGACAGGTACATGCTGGACTCACACAGATGGGCCCCATATCCTGAGCTGACATTTCGATTCTTTGGGGAGGTGTTGGGGCAGGGGCGGGAGGGAAGATGAGGCAGAGCTGAAGCACACACACAACAGGACAAAGAGGGACTGGCTAACCTTGGCACAAAAGCAGCACAGCAGGCCCGGGAAAGGGTGGGGGCAGGAAGTAGCCAGCCTCCCTCTGACCCTCCCTGTCCCTTTGGCAGGGCCCAGACATCCAAGTGGTCACTTCCCAACCTCTTCTGAGGGCAGGAAGGGGGAGGGGGCAGCCCTGACCAAAGAGAAAAAACAGGGCAGGGAAGCTGCCATTACCACAGAGACCTTTGGGGGAGGGAGGGCGGAGCAGTATGATAAGGATGAAATGTGAGAGTCTGGTGGTCAACACAAGGCTTCCCAGCCTTCCTTTCCCAGGTCGCAAGGGCCCTTGGACCCTCGCCCTAGTTCTCCTTCTCTGGCCCAGGAACCAGGACGACCTTGCCTACATTCTTCTTCTCCTGCATCTGCTTCATGGCATCAGCCACCTGAAAAGGAAGAGAAAAACTCTGATCCTAGTCCCATCTGACCCCCATCCCACAAGAGCCAGCCCAAAGGTGCTGATCCCTCCCTCTCCCCCCGGGGACCCTCCCCTGAGACCACAGCCTTCTCCAGTCCTCCCAGGCCCTCCTGCCCTGCAGAGGCCTCACACTCACCTTCTCGAAGGGCCAGACTGAGTCGATGTGGGGTTTGATGTGGCCCTGGTTGTACATAGCCAGGAGGCGGGCCACCACACCACTGACCAGCTCTACCTCACCATCCAGGTAGCCCAGGTGGAAGCCACACACAGCACGGTTGGCCTGCAGCAGCTGCAGAGCCGTCACGCTGAACTGATTCCACCACGTGCGGGCCAGCGCCATCAGGTTCCGCTTGGGCCCCGTCAGCACGTTGGCCATTCCTGAGGGACAGGGTAACACAGCCTGTGATCCAGGGAATGTCTCAATCCATGTCACCTGGCGCTTGTTCCCCCCTTCTAATTCTCCATATCAGCACTACAAAGTGGTAACATAATCCCTAGCCTGTTGGTGACCAGGCCCAAAGCAAGTCTGGCTGACTCAAATTTGCCCTAATCTTCATTTTTTTTTTTTTTTTTTTTGCAGTACTGGGGATTGAACTCAGGGGCATTCTACCTCCGAGCTACACCCCCAGCCCTATTTTTTATTCTTTATTTTGAAACCGGGTCTCACTAAGTTGCAGAGTGCCTCACTAGGTAGCTGAGGCTGGCCTCGAACCCGGATCCTCTGGTCTCAGCCTCCCGAATGCTGGGATTACAAGCGTGCGCCACCACGCCCGGCTCTATTTTTTTTAATTCTTTATTTTGAAACAGGGTCTCACTAAGTTGCAGAGGATCTCACTAAGTAGCTGAGGCTGGCCACGAACCCGGATCCTCCGGTCTCAGCCTCCCAAATGCTGGGATTACAAGTGTGCGCCACCACACCCAGCTCTGAATTAGTCTTATATATGAAAATCTAGCTTGCCCAAGAAGCCTAGGGAGGTAAGACAGAATAAAGGCAGACTGGTTGGTTTTGCATCAGGAATAGTCTCCAAATAGGAGCACAGAGAATACAGGATTTACTATGACTCATACGAAAAGCTATGAAAGTAGTTGGCAACCAAAAAGCAGCAGTCCTAACCTTGATTCTCTCTGGAGAACCCCCAGTCCCTGCCCCTCTTCAATCAAAAGCCCAATTTCCCACCAATCACTTCCACCCTTCTGACCCTTACATCCTCTCCAACCCCAGCCCCAGCTAACTCACCATAGGTGATGACTTTGCCCATGGGTTTCAGGAGGTTGTAGCCCTTGGCAGTATCTGACCCACCCAGGGGGTCCATGATGATGTCCACTCCTGTCACAGAGTAGGGGGACCCAGGAATAGCATTAGGATTCAGAGATCTAGAGACCCCCTCCCCCTCATGTGCCATCCTCCTACCCCTTCCACTCCCTGGGCCCCCACCTTTGGGGGAGATCTTCTTGATTTCATCCACATAGTCAGTTGTGTGGTAGTCGATGGGGTGTGTGACCCCATTCTCCTTCAGCACCTCGTGCTTGCTGGCAGAGGCTGTTCCAAACACTGTCACATTCTCCACTGTACGGCACAGCTGCAGGGCTGCTATACCCACACCGCCTGCAGCAAGACACCAGAAGGAGGGGACATGGAGTCACCCAGCCACTATTCTCCTTTCTAGTCTCCCAAGGACCAAGTCAGTTCCAGCCTAGGCTTATTTTGGGACCCATGTCCAATTTCCGTGATTGCGAATTATGGGGAGGATGACTGCAGAGGAAAAGGTTCGAGGTGAGGGCACGTTGCTAAGGATACCAGGCTGGCCCTGGTGCCTGAATGTTACCACGGCAACTACACTGCAGAGGCCTCTGGACGCCATAGGCCAAGGCAGCCTGGTGTTGCCATGACAACAAACCAGAGAGGCTGAAGAAAGGGGCTTGGAAGGAAAACCTGGGTGGGGTAAAAAAGTGGTTTAAAAGGGAAGGAACTTGTCACCTGCAGCCATGTGCACCAAGACGCTGTGGCCAGGCCTTAGGTTGCCGAAGTCAAAGAGGACCATGTAGGCTGTGATGTAATTGACCAGCAAGGCAGCGCCTTCTTCAAAGGTCATGGCTTCAGGCATCAGGAAGGTCTGGGCTGACTGCACAGTCACCTCCTCCTGCCACATCCCTGACCGGTTCAACACCATCACCCGGTCCCCTGCCTTGAGGAATAGAAAAACAGCACCATTCAGTCATTAATTCACCCGCAGGTGATTCACTGACCTTCCACTGCATACAGTGCTATCTTCTTTGAGATAAAATAGCAGCAATAGTGCCCATGGCGCTATTAATAATAATGCTATTCAAGAACAATAAGGAGTCAGGCAGGGTGGTGCATGCCTGTAATCCCAGTACTTGGGAGGCTGAGACAGGAGGATCACAGGTTCAAAGCCAGCCTTAACTGCATTGGTAGTGAGACCCTGTTTCAAAATAAAAAATAAAATGGTACTAGCAATGTAGCTCAGAGATAGAATGCCCCTGGATTCAATCCCTAGGACACCCCCCCACACACACACACGAACAATAGCCGGGCATGGTGGTGCACACTTGTAATCTCAGTATTTGAGAGGCAGAGACAGGAGGATCGTAGGTTCGAGGTCAGCCTCAGTTAGTTAGGGAGGCCCTCTGCAACTTAGTGAGACCCTGTTTCAAAATAAAGAATAAAAAAGAGCCGGGCGTGGTGGCGCACGCTTGTGATCCCAGCATTCGGGAGGCTGAGACCAGAGGATCCGGGTTCGCGGCCAGCCTCAGCTACCTAGTGAGGCACTCCGCAACTTAGTGAGACTCGGTTTCAAAATAAAGAATAAAAAATAGGGCTGGGGGTATAGCTCGGAGGTAGAATGCCTCTGAGTTCAATCCCCAGTACCGCAAAAAAAAAAAAAAAGAATAAAAAAATAGGACTAGGGGTGTAGCTCAGAGGTAGAATGCCTCTGGGTTCAATCCCCAGTTCCACACACGCAAAAAAAAGAATTAACATTTACTTACCAAAGGCCAAATCCTACTGCAAGTGCTTTATACATAAGCATTTATTTAATCTTTACATCAGTTTTGAGGTAGATACTATTCTTATCTCCATTTTGCAGATCATATATTTCATTATTGTGTAAGATTCCTGAATGCAAGAAGCTTACAGTTAGGGGCAGTGTGGGTACTGTTGAGATCAAACTGCTTTGGTTACAAAAATGGTCTCTACCATTTACTGGCCGTGTGCCCCTGGGTAAATAAAAAATTACTTAACCAGGTTTCTTATCCTCAAAGTAGAGGAGTTATTAGGATTAAACAGAAAAACTCCACTCAATGACTTCGAGCACAATGTCTAGCACATCATGAGCACTTGGTAACATTAGTTAATAAGAATAACAACAATAATAACGGCAAGAAGAGGAAGTCATACAATCAAATAACTGAAGGAAGAGGGCAGTATGTGGTAAGGGTCACGCCAAAGTGCAGGTAAACATCTTTAAGCATTTAAGGCTGGATGTGACCACCTCAGAAGATATATAAATATATATATACACATATATAATATTTTATATATACATATATACACATATATAATATTATATATATATGCATATATATACATATATTTGTGGTACTGGGGATTGAACTCAAAGGCATTCTACCTTCGAGTAATATCCCTAGCCCGATTTTATTTCTTATTTGGAAACAGGGTCTCACTAGGTTGATGAGAGAGTCTCACTACTTGCTGAGGCTGTCCTTGAACCTGTGATCCTCCTATCTCAGCCTCCCAAGTACTGGGATTACAAGCGTGCACCACCACGCCTGGCCAGAAATTATATTTGAGCCAGTATTAAGGGCCCAGAAAACACCTTCACCACTGGGCGTGGTGATGTACACTCAGCTGCTTAGTGAGGTTCTCTGCAACTTAGTGAGACTCTGTTTCAAAAAAAAAGAATAAAAAATAGGGCTGGGGCTGTAGCTCGGAGGTAGAATGCCCCCAGGTTCCATCCTCAGTACTGCAAAAAATAAAATAAAATAAAGTAAAAGCAGCTGGGAATATAGCTCTGAAGTAGAATGCCCCTGGGTTCAATTCCCAGTAATGCCCCCACCACCACACACACACACACAAACACCTTCACCCAGAGACAGTGCAAAGGGATGACACACAAGGATAGTTGTGCCATCCCAGACACAAGGAAAAGACGTTTTCCCCCTACTCTCAGCCACTAGCATAAAAATCTCTTTGCAGGAGGGAAAGGGGGTAAAGATAACAGAATTTCTCCAGCTTAGCAACTGGGGTCAAAGGAAGGGTAGAGAAGCCGGGCGTGGTGGCCCACGCTTGTAATCCCAGCATTCGGGAGGCTGAGACCGGAGGATCCGGGTTCGCGGCCAGCCTCAGCTATCTAGTGAGGCACTCCGCAACTTAGTGAGACCCAGTTTCAAAATAAAGAATAAAAAATAGGGCTGGGGGTGTAGCTCGGAGGTAGAACGCCACTGAGTTCAATCCCTAGTACTGCAAAAAAAAAAAAAAAAAAAAAAAAAAAAGGAAGGGTAGAGAAGAGGGGAGAGTGTTCAAGCCAAAGGAAAGCCTCTCTTGGCTCACTGAAAGGCTAGAGAGGGAATTATGGATGCTGTTCCAGGAGGATCCAGGTCTGTCTTAGTTCCTGCCAGGATTCATGGGAATCTGTCCATTAAGGAATAGGATCTATGGGGAAGGGAGGTGGGACTCCCACAGACCCCTTATTCCATGTTCTCAAGCCCCCATACTCCACTGAAGAGGACGACTGAAGGCAGGTTGGAATCTTTTCCTGCAAGTTCTGGCCTGGATGAGGTCTGGGGAAGGAAGCCCTCCACCCCAGGATTCAGGTCTAACACATGCTACAACAACCCAAGCCAGCTGGGAACAGTCCAGTAAGCAGCTGGGGTGGTGGCCAGGCCTACATTTGGCCCAGGATAAGTCTCACTTAGCCTGGTTCATGCCTAACCCTCAGCCTGTCACAGGTCAGGGCCATGACCGTTCCCCAGCCCAGACAAGGGAGGGAGGGAAGGCCCTCCCCACAGAATCCAGGCTCTTACATCAAATTCTTGCCCTGGAGAGGATATCCTGTATTTACCAGGTGAAAAATGTGGGGAGGGAAGAATAGGTGGGTGGCCTTCAGTAGTAACATGAATGATAACCCCCCCACACACACAAACAAACCCCTCTTAGCACCTTCTCAAGAGTGGGATTATTTATAAATCAGAGTGAGGGTGGGGCCTGAGCTAAATTCAGCCCTTTAAGGAAGAACTGTTTAGGCGTACAATAAATCTAACAAACCAGCTCTGCTATCTGGGATTGGTAGGTCAGGCAGGGGGAAGGCTGCATCTGGGGGGCCTCTCTTGCAGGGGCTTGATTTGAAAAGAAACTCCTAAACACATGATGTTCAAGAGGTCTTATCCCTGATGTCTCAAAAAGTTGGTCATTTGGAAGTCTCCGGTGTCCCGGGTTGTGGCTGAGATTAATGATAAATGTGAAGCGGAAACAGACCGGCAAAGCTGGGCCAACCTGCTCACGGTGCCACACCTCCCCACCCCAGCCCAAACGGGTGCCAATGGGGCTTCTGAGGCTGGGGTCCTCACAAGGAAGACAGAGGCTGTTCCGCCCCGAAGTTCCCAGGGCAGCCCGGGGTCTCCGGCAGTTAGCTGAGTCACTGAAGGAGGAGTTAGTGCGGTCACGGGAGACAGAGTCCAAGACAAAGATCCGGAGATCCAATCCCGCTTACCCCACCAAAGACTAGAATGTCAGTATAAGACTGGTGGCAGTGGGGGAGCACAGCTCTCTGTCCTCCATGATGGGCGTGCCCCTCTTGGGCCCTGCTCGGGGAGGGGCCGCCTCACACCCCCACAGACCACGGGGTTGCATGTGACTGGGACTCTGGCAAGGCCACTGCGCCCCCGCCCAACCTCGACTACATAGCTCCTCAAGTTCCCTTGGGGGACAGGGGACACTAATCGTCACTCTGGGTCACAGACCACAATTACCCGGGGAGCATTTGGTGGGCAGGGGTACAGGTGTGGTTTTAGTGGGGGGGAGGAAGAGAGCGGAGAGGTCATTGTGCGCATGCGCGCGGGTGCCTTATTGTTCCCCACCCACCCCTTGGGGCGACGGTCAACTAAAAAAGGGTGGGGAAGGGGCGATAACTCTATCTCCTCCCCAGATAAATCCTATTCTCCAGGAGCCTCAAAACAGAAGTTCCTTCCTCACGTCTTCCATCCCCGTACACCCGGGTCCGTTCCAGTTTCCCCCGACTGCCACACCCCCGGCGTCCGCCCACTCGAGCCCTTCGGCCGGGTAGCCTGGACGGCCCCTCCCTGCCCCACCCCGCAGAGCCCGCTCACCTTACGGTCGCTGACTCCCTCGCCCACGGCGACCACGACGCCCGCGCCCTCCATGCCAGGAGTGACCGGCAGCGGTGGCAGCCGGTCGTACAGCCCCTGGCGGGCCATGAGGTCTGCGAAGTTGAGCCCGCAGGCCCGGACGCGCACCGTCAGCTGACCCGGCCCGGGGGCCGGGGGCGCGGCCGGCCGGCTCTGCAGCTTCACCTTGTCGTAGCCGCCGAAGCCCGTGAGCACCAGGTAGCGCAGGGGCGGCGGCGAGGGGGCGGCGGCCGCTTCGGAGGCCGCAGGCGGCTGGGAGTCGTTTGCTGCCTCGGGTTTCGGAGACGGTGCAGAGACATCTTCCCCGGCCCCGGCCTCGGCCGCCGCCGCTACAGTGGCCGCCTCGGCTGCCTCTCTCTCCGCTGACATGGCTGGACTCCCGACGTGCGCGCACAGCTGGACCGAGAGTGCACAGCTGGGAAGGGCGGGGCGCGTCGGGAAGAGCGAGTCGGGAAGAGGGAGTCTGCAGACTCCGGTGGGCGGGGCGGGGGCGGGGCCTTGGGCGCCGACTTAAAGGGCCAGGGTCACAGCTATGTGCGCGCGAAAAAGGAGTCAAGCAACATAGGGTGGCCAAAAAGCATGAGGACATTCTTGGGATAATGCATAAAATGCGATTTAACTTACTTATTCATAATAAGCCGTGTGCAAGTTTAAAACTCTGTTAAGGGGCCGTGTGAATTTGGGACAATCTCAAAATTTGAGTTTACATAAGATTTGGGGAGCTAGCCACCTGTGGAATAGAAGCCAATCAAGTTGTGCCTCAGGCTCTGACTCTACGCATCAGTAACCCTAGGGAAAAAAAATCAGACTTCACCATGGTCTTGCAGTGGTAAACTAGCATGGGGACTAAGCCTTTAAGACTTTCTAGCTTTGGTTGTTAATTCTCTGTACCTCATTTTCCTCTCTGTAAAATGGTAATGATGCTGCGTGCTCTAGTTATATTTATAGTGCTATTTAGAACAAGATAAAACTAAACGGAGTGTCCTCTATTTAATGAAGCACTTTAAAAAGATGACATGCAAATGTAAAACAGAGGTTCAATTATTGTTAGAATCTAAGACAAGCCTAAATTGACTTTTGGCCTCGGCTCTGGCTCCAGCAGGGCTGTCGCTCTGGTAATTCTATCTTTTTTCCTCCCTTTCTCTTTCTCCCCACGCATCCACCAGAGGACGCAGCTCCTCCAAAACTTTCCACTCAGATCGTGGCTGGAGGAACTCAATCCTCGCTTTCCTGCTAGTTCAGGCCCGTCCTTAAGTCACCACTGCCCCGGACTCGGCCACCCGTCGCCATGGGGACAGAAAGCTATTATGTCACTACCATCAAGAGGGTGTGTGGGAGTCTGTACACCCATTTCCCCACGACCCCTGGCAGGACAGGAGAGTGGAAGAGAGAGACAAAACCAAAAAGGCTTCCCTCCTTCCTCTGCCATCTTGCGCCCCCCTGTGTCTAGGAAGTGGATAGCTGCCACCGTGCGTGTCCGCACTGGCACACCTGCGTGCACCGGTTGGGCACACAGAAGGCCCAAGCCTCGCGCGTGTGTCGCTCGTACCGTACCCCTCCGAACTTCGCCCGAACTCTGCCCCGCATCCATCCCTAAAGAAGTCAAATAACCAGGTTTCCGCCCGCCCCAAACCCTCAGGGGCCCCTTAGATCACACCAACGCGCTAAAGTCCTTCTCCCAGGCCCGGGCTCCCTGGCTCCGCCCCAATCCTCTGGGCCCCGCCCCCTGGCTGTGCGGGCGGGAGGCGGGGCCGGGGGCGCGGCCCCCGGGCTGGGGGCGGGGCGGAGGGGGCCGCAGCCCCGGGTGGGGGCTCCGCGCGGGCCCGCGAGATGCCGGTGTCGGCGGCCCGAGCGGCTGCAGCTGCAGGGGCGGGGGAGGCGGCAGCAGAGGCGGCGGCGGGGCCCGAGAGGGGGGCGGCGTGGGGGGCCGCCGCGTAGCCCGGACTATGGAGGGGCAGAGCGGCCGCTGCAAGATCGTGGTGGTGGGGGACGCAGAGTGCGGCAAGACGGCGCTGCTGCAGGTGTTCGCCAAGGACGCCTACCCCGGGGTGAGAAACCGGCTTGGGAAGGGGACTCTAAGGCCGCCGGGGATAGGTGACAGGGGCCCCGGGGACGGATGGAAACCAGTGCCAGGGTAACCAGGGACAAGATAGAGGGGATCGGAAGAGAAAGAGGAGGAGGAGGCATTGGGGGCTCTGAAAGGACTGCAGAGGACTGGGGTGAAAGGAATTAGGGAACACGGCGAGATGGATGGGGTTTGAGAGAACCAGAGGATCCGAGAGGGCGCGCTGAGGGAATGTCGGAGGTTTCTGGCAACAGCGACCGGGAGAACTAGGGGCTGAAGGGGACGGGAGAGGGTCTGGAAGCACAGCAGTGATTCCGCGGAGGCAGCAGCTCTCAGGATCTCCCTTTTGCCCAATCCCAGACCAACTTCTATCCAGGGACTGGGCTGCACCGGGTGTGGGAAGGAGGAGGGCATTAGTCTGGGATGAGGACTGGAGAGAGGATCTCATCTTGACCCATCCATGTCTGCAGAGTTATGTCCCCACCGTGTTTGAGAACTACACCGCAAGCTTCGAGATCGACAAGCGCCGCATTGAGCTCAACATGTGGGATACTTCAGGTAGCCAAATTCCCCGGGGTCACCCTGACTTCTGAGGCCCCCTACCCCGACCTCTCTCTTGGCTAGACCTTTAGATTCCAGGTCAGCCCAGCCCATCCAACCAATTCTAGGAGAAAGGAAGATCAATTTTTCTGCGTAAAGCCAGGGAAACTGAGGCAGAGCTTGCTGAGCCTAACAGAGACCATGTCCTGAAGGAGAAAGCCTAGTATCCAAGCCCCTCAGCTGGATTCTGCCTGCCTAGGAAAGTTGGGAAGGAATGGCTTTTATTTCAGAATATGTTTTTTAGAAAATGGTACTGAGTTTAGGAAAGATACTTAGAATTTCCAGGGGAGTGAAGGTAAAGGGGAGCCACTTCTTTAGATTGAACTAAGAAATCTGAGACCCAGTCCCGAGAGAATGGGAGAGCTCTTTCCCAGACCCTGCTCCTCACCATCCCCCCAAAATGGAGAGGGTTTTTATTTTTACACAGTCCCCAGAGGTCTTTAGAAGGTGTCTGTCAAAGCCCAGAAAGCACATTGAGACTTTTGTGAGGATGTTGATAGATTTTCTGAGCTTCTCAAAGGGGTCCCAAACTCAAAAAGATGAAGAGTTATTACTTTTAGCTGGCTGTGCATGCCTAGTGGTGCATGCCTGTAATCCCAGCTACTCAGGAGACTGAGGCAGGAAGATCGAAAATTTGAGGCCAGCCTGGGCAACTTAGCAAGACCCTGTCTCAAAATTAAAAAGGGCTAGGGAACCAGGCTTGGTGGTGCACGCTTGTAATCCCAGTACTTGGGAGGCTGAGACAGAATGATCACAAGTTCACCGCCAGCCTCAGCTACTTAGTGAGGCACTCCACAACTTAGTGAGACTCTGTTTCAAAATAAGTAAAAAATAGGGCTGGGGGTATAGCTCGGATGTAGAATGCCCCTGGGTTCAATCCCTAGTACCGCAAAAAATAATTAATTAAAAATAAAAATAAAAGCCGGGCGTGGTGGCGCATGCTTGTAATCCCAGCATTTGGGAGACTGAGACAGGCGGATCCCGGTTCGCGGCCAGCCTCAGCTACCTAGTGAGGCACTCTGCAACTTAGTGAGACTCAGTTTCAAAATAAAGAATAAAAAAAATAGGGCTGGGGGTATAGCTTGGAGGTAGAATGCCCCTGAGTTAAAAAATAAATAAATAAATAAATAAATAAAATAAAAATAAAAAGGGCTGAAGATGTAGCTCAGTGGTAGAGTGCCACTGGGTTCAATCTTGAGTACAGCCCCTGCCCCCAAAAGAATTATTACTTTTAGAGAAGCCCCTAAGAAAGCAGAGAGCTATTTTCTACCCTCTAACCTCCTGGAAAACCGCCTGCTCCCCTCCTTGGAAAAACACAGACTCCATGATAGGTATTAATGATTGTTCTTTTCCATTCTCTTCGCTCAGCGTTCCTTGAACAAGATTTCTTAGGACTCCCTTTGCCTTCCAGGCCTCCCGCCCACTCAGGCCCTTCCTCTGTCCCCTCTCTGTCCTCCCTCAGGTTCCTCTTACTATGATAACGTCCGGCCTCTGGCTTATCCTGATTCTGATGCTGTACTCATCTGCTTTGACATTAGTCGGCCAGAAACCCTGGACAGTGTCCTTAAGAAGGTAAGAGCCAGCCGGGCATGGTGGCGCACGCTTGTAATCCCAGCATTTGGGAGGCTGAGACCGAAGGATCTGGGTTCGCAGCCAGCCTCAGCTACCTAGTGAGGACCTCGGCAATTTAGTGAGACCCTGTTTCAAAATAAAGACTAAAAAATAGGGCTGGGGGTATAGCTTGGAGGTAGAATGCCCCTGGGTTCAATCCCCAGTACCACAAAAAAAAAAAAAAAGAAGGTAAGAGCCTGGAGAAGTAGGGCAGTAGGGTGGCCAGACTGAGGGCATTGGATGGCCTGGTCCTGAGGAGGGAGTGAAGGCTGGGGCATGGCCACCAGCTGGGTAGAGCCAAGCTCTCATGCCTGCCACTCTCTTCCTGAAAATCAGTCCTCGGAGCTCAAAACCGCTGCTGGGGGAGACTAGAGAGAGGTATTCAGAGATTCCTTATCTCTCACCCCATCTCCTTGGGTGTGGGAGCCCCAGATGGAAGGAGTGGGAAGGCTGGAGCTCTGGAAAGCCCGGAGCCTCCTCTCCAGGCCCCTATTTCCATGAGAAAAGGCCCTGGTGAATGGACCAAAGTCGCTAGCAGCACTAGTTCCCAGTCAGGGGAGGGTGGGGTTGGTCTGTTCCCAGGAGAAAGTATGGGAAAAGGGAGTCAGAATGGGAAGGTCCCGGGCTGGCCACTGAGGGCAGAGGAGGCCCCACCCTCATAGCCCCACTGCAGCTGTCTCCCTGCCTCCTTCCTGCTTTCCACCCAAGCCCATCTTCCAAGCCTTCTGGGTGTGGAGCAGGGTTTCTCCCTCTGCCTCCAGCTCTACTGCTCCATAACTGTTTTGTTTTTTCTCCAAAATAGTGGCAGGGGGAGACTCAGGAGTTTTGCCCCAACGCCAAGGTTGTGCTGGTTGGCTGTAAATTGGACATGCGGACTGACCTGGCCACACTGAGGGAGCTGTCCAAGCAGAGGCTTATCCCTGTTACACATGAGCAGGTGCGGCCTTTGACCTCTGACCTAATCCCAGCCTGACCCTCTTACCTTTGTCCTTCTAAGAGGTCTCTGATTTGAAAACACCCTACCTGGCTCATCCTTTTTCCCTCTGACTCCTGACCCTCCCCCAGCACTGACCTTCAACCTCAGCCCCCTTGCTGAACTGCAGGCTAAGTCCTCTAATGTTCCTCCCTGCACTCCTTTTCCAGGGCACTGTGCTGGCCAAGCAGGTGGGGGCCGTGTCCTATGTTGAGTGCTCTTCCCGGTCTTCGGAGCGCAGCGTCAGGGATGTCTTCCATGTGGCCACAGTGGCCTCCCTCGGCCGTGGCCACAGGCAGCTGCGCCGTACTGACTCACGCCGGGGACTGCAGCGATCCACTCAGCTGTCAGGACGGCCAGACCGGGGGAACGAGGGCGAGATACACAAGGATCGTGCCAAGAGCTGCAACCTCATGTGAGGGGCTGCGGTGGGCAGAGTGCCAGGAGGGTGGCGAGGGGCGCAAGTGTTCTCTGCCTGCACTCGCTCAGGCTTCCTGACCTCCTCCCTGGCTGGGAGGCCAGGGCAGGCAGAGCAAGGAAAATCCAGCCAGGAGAGCTGGAGAGCAGAAGGGTGTTGCCACCCCTCCCCCACTTCACCCCATCCTCCTCCAGGAGTTGAAGGAGCTATCAGGGTGGGCATCTGGGCATGAACTGGGATGGGCCAGGTGGGTATCAGGGAAGTTGGCATCAAGTAATGACCTTGGTTGAATCTGTATGTAAAGGGTACCTTCCCTCCCTATCCCTGGTCCCCAAATCTTGGTCCTGGCTTCCTTCCCTAAGGAAAGTGTCCATTTTCTCCTCTCACTTCTATAGCTGTTCTCACGCATTCTAACATCCCAGCAACAAGCACTAAATTTTAAAGCAAGGAGAAGCCCCTCCCCCACACCAGCCCACCAGTCCTAGCTCCCCACCTCCTTTCCCCAGCAGTCCCCAAATAAAGCCCATGTCCACGGAAAACGGCTGTGGCTTTAGTTTTGTTGCTCTTTCAAAAACCAGTCTACCAGTCTCTAGCAACAGGAGGGATAGGTAGTCCTCGGGGGGAACTTTCCTCTCCGTGCCCACAGATGGAGCAGAGAAAAAAGCCATGAGTTGGATCAGAAGTGTCCTTTAGGAGCCAGAAATGGGAGAATGAGATATCTTGGGACTCTTCATTCCAGTTAGTGAGGCAGACAGTCCTCAGGCATTAGGGGTCTTGGAGTGGACTGAAGTGCAAGCACTCAGCATTGCTCAGTCCAGATTCGACCCCCTGCTGGCAGGGGAGGGGGGTCCTGCTAAAGTGGCATAGTCCCCTTGCTCACCATCTCTATCCCTGGCCCCAGAGCTTGGAGCCTGCTGGTGTCCTGGGGATCATGGGGTAGGGAGGGCATCAAAAGCCTCCATGTGAGGCTGAGACTGGAGGATCCGGGTTCGCTACCAGTCTCAGCTACCTAGTGAGGCACTCTGCAACTTAGTAAGACCCTGTTTTTTTTTTTTTTTTTTTTTTTTTTGCGGTACTGGGGATAGAACTCAGGGGCATTCTACCTCCGAGCTATACCCCCAGCCCTATTTTTTTAATTCTTTATTTTGAAACCGAGTCTCACTAAGTTGCGGAGTGCCTTACTAGGTAGCTGAGGCTGGCCAAGAACCCGGATCCTCCGGTCTCAGCCTCCCGAATGCTGGGATTACAAGCGTGCACTACCACGCCCAGCTCAGTAAGACCCTGTTTTAAAATAAACAACAAAAAATAGGGCTGGGGATGTAGCTAGGAGGTAGAATGCCCCTGGGTTCAATCCCCAGTACTGCAGAAAAAAAAAAATAGGACTGGGGGTGGAGCTTGGAGGTAGAATGCCCCTGGGTTCAGTCCCCAGTAACACACACACACACACACACACACACACACACACACACACACATCCTCCACGTCAGCCCAGTGTGGTGTGGTGGCACATGCTTGTAGTCCCAGAAGCTGGGAGGCTGAGGAAGGCAGATCACAGGCTCCAGGACAGTCTCAGCAACTTAGTGAGACCCTGTTTCCAAATTAAAAAAAATAATAAGGATGGGGTATAATTCAGAGGTAGAATACCCACGGGTTTAACCCCCAGCCCATCCCCTGCCCCCCCCCAAAAAAACTTCTATGTCATAGAAGGCGACCCCGTGAAGTTTCCCAAGGATAGTTTGATTCTGGTGGTCTCCCCAGAGGCAGGGGCTCTGTTACCTTCCATCATGAGTTCCTTGATTTTTTTTTTGTTGTTGTTGTACTGGAGATTGAAACCAGGAGCATTCTATCTCTGAGCTATATCCCCAGCCCTATTCTATTTTACTTATTTATTTTTTTGGTACTAGGGATTGAACCCAGGGGCATTCTACCTCCGAACCATACCCCCAGCCCTATTTTATTTTTTATTTGGAAGTAGGGTCTCACTAAGTTGCTGACAGCCTCACTAAGTTGCTGAGGCTGGCTTCGAACCTACGATTCTCCTGTCTTAGCCTCCCAGGTACTGGGATTGCAGGTGTGCGCCACCATACCTGGCTCCTTGATTTTTGTGTGTGTGTGTGGTACTGAGGATTGAACCCAGAGGCACTTTACCTTCGAGCTACATCCCCAGCCCAATTTTTTATTCTTTATTTTGAAACAGGGTCTCACTAACAGAGTGCCTCACTAAGTAGCTGAGGCTGGTTGCGAACCCGGATCCTCCTGTCTCAGCCTCCCAAGTACTGGGATTACAAGCGTGCACCACCACACCCAGCCTCCTTGATGTTTTTAGGGGAGCATGAGCTGCGAGTTTAGGGTCACCACACCATCCTAGAGAAGGAAAGCTGGTGGTGGAGATGGCCAGAGCACTTGTCAGGAAGGACAGTGCTGGTCTGTTTTCTCAGGAGTCTGGTTTCAGATTGCCCTGTATTCCTTCCCTGGCTCTGGTCCCACTGGCCTCTTTTCCGTGACATTCTCCCCCAGGAACCATCCCTAGCCTGCCCCTCCCCCATCCCTAGCCCCAGCCTGTTCTCCCAGTCACACTGCGAAAGAGAATACAGACCTTACTCTCCCACCTGCTGGGACCTACCCTAATCCACAGCCCATTCCTCCCTGCGCACTGAGCCAGTGTGTCCCACACTGGTTAGGGACACTGAAAGAACCAGTCTCTGAGCTGCCAGAGGCCAGCCCAAAGGGAAATAGAGGTACTGCAGGTGTGGGTGCCTTGACAACTGTGTAAATGGAGGCTGCTGGGGAGCTCCTCCAGCTGGGGAAGCCACGAGGTCCTGAGGGTCGAAGAGAGATTGACAGGCAGGAAAGGGTCAGGAAAGCCATCTGAACAGAGGGTACAGCAGGTACAAACACGTGGAGATGAGAAAGTTCTGCATGGTGAGGAATCCCATGGCAGCGAGACCAGAAAACAAGGCTGGGGAATACACAGAGGCTGCTGCAGCACCCACAGGAGAACCAGGACTTCATTCTGAGGATATGAGGAGTCACCAGGGGTTTCAACCAGAGAGTGAAATGATCCTGTGCATGTGTGTGGGTGGGAAGGGTGTGTGTGTGCTGGGGATTGAGCCCAAGGGAATTCTATCTGTGAGCTACACCCCCAGTCCTGTTTTATTTTTTATTTGGAAACAGGGTCTCACTAAGTTGCTGAGGGCTTTACTAAATTTCTGAGGCTGACCTTGAACCCAGAATTCTCCTGTTTCAGCCTCCCAAGTACTGGGATTACAGGTATGTACCATCTCCTATAGTTTCAGATTTGTTTTTGGGGTAGATGGTTATCTGGATGAGGTGGCAGGATTTAGGGTTTTGGGGTCTGAGATGTGGCATATAAAATGACTCTTCCTAGCTGGGTGTGGTAGCATATGCCTGTAAACCCAGTATTTGGGAGGCTGAGAAAGGAGGATCTCCCAGCCTCAGCAATTTGTTAGACCCTCAACAACTTAGTAAGACCCTGTTGCAAAATAAAACATTTTGCCGAGTGTGGTGGCGCACGCTTGTAATCCCAGTACTTGAGAGGCTGAGATAGGAGGATAACAGGTTTGAGGACAGCCTCAGCAAGTAGTGAGACTTTCATCAACCTAGTGAGACCCTGTTTCCAAATACAAAATAAAAATGGGGTTGGGGATGTAGCTTGAAGGTAGAATGCCTCTGGGTTCAATCCCCAGTACCACAAAAAAAAAAAAAAAAAAAAAAAAATTAAATAAATAACCATTTTCAAGCCAGGTATGGTGGTGCAGGCCTGTAATCCCAGTATTTGGGAGGCTCAGACAGTAGGAGCACAGGTTCAAGGACAGTCTCAGCAATTTTGAAAGACACTGTTTCCAAATAAAAAATAAAATAGGCCGGGCGTAGTGGCACACACTTGTAATCCCAGCATTTGGGAGGCTGAGACCGGAGGATCTAGGTTCACTATCAGCCTCAGCTACCTAGTGAGGCACTCCGAAACTTAGGGAGACCCTGTCTCAAAATAAAGAATAAAAAAATAGGGCTGGGAGTATATCTCGGAGTTAGAATGCCCCTGAGTTCAATCCCCAGTACCGCAAAAAAAAAAAAAATAAAATAAAATAGGAGCTGGGCATGGTGGTGTACACTTGTGATCCCTTGGGAGGCTGAAACCGGAGGATCACAAATTCAAAACCAGCCTCAGCAACTTAGCAAGGCTCTCAGGAGACCCTGTTTCCAAATAAGAAATAAAACTGGAAGTCAGGTGTGGTGGCACATGCTTGTAATCCCAGTACTTGGGAGGCTGAGACAGGAGGATCGCAGGTTGGCAGCCAGCCTCAGCTACTTAGTAAGGCCCTCCACAACTTAGTGAGACCCTGTTTCAAAATAAAAAAATAGGGCTGGGGATGTAGCTCAGAGGTAGAATGCCCCTGGGTTCAATGCCTCTGGGTTAAATCTCCAGTGCCACACACACATAAAAATAAATGGAAGGAAGGAAGGGAAGAAAGGAAGGAGAGAAAGGAAAGGAAAGGAAAGAAGGAAGGAAGGAGAGAAAGGAAAAGAAAGGAAAGGAAGGAAGGAAGGAAGGAAGGAAGGAAGGAGAGAGGAAAGAAAAGAAAAGAAAGTAGGGCCAGGGGTATCGCTTAGAAGTAGAATGCACCTGGGTTGAATCACCAGTACTATAATAAATATAAATAAATACAATACATACTACACACATTTTTTAAAAGTAAGGACTGAGAGCCGGGCGTGGTGGCGCACGCTTGTAATCCCAGCATTCGGGAGGCTGAGACTGGAGGATCCGGGTTCGCGACCAGCCTCAGCTACCTAGTGAGGCACTCCGCAACTTAGTGAGACTCGGGCTCAAAATAAAGAATAAAAAATAGGGCTGGGGGTGTAGCTCGGAGGTAGAATGCCCCTGAGTTCAATCCCTAGTACCGCAAAAAAAAAAAAAAAAAAAAAAAGTAAGGACTGGAGGTTAGAATGCCCCTGGGATCAATCCCTAGTACAAAAAATAAAATAAAATAAAAATTTACTTCTTTCCCTATCTAGGCCCCAGACTTAGGAAAGAAAATCCCTACCTACTCCCTGGCTCACTGGACACTCCTCTCTTTCCCACTTCTGTTGTAATCCCAGTACTTGGGAAACTGAGACAGGAGGATCACAGGTTCAGCAAGCAGCGAGACTCTAATCAACCTAGTGAGACCCTGTTTCAAAATAAAAATTAAAAAGCCGGGCATGGTGGTACACGCTTGTAATCCCAGCATTTGGGAGGCTGAGACCGGAGGATCTGGGTTTGCAGCCACCCTCAGCTACCTAGTGAGGCACTCCACAACTTAGTGAGACTCTGTTTCAAAATAAAGAATAAAAAATAGGGCTGAGGGTATAGCTCGGAGGTAGAATGCCCCTGAGTTCAATCCCCAGTACCGAAAAAAAAAAGGCTCCTGTGCTGCCAGGTGTGGTGGCACACTCTCGTAATCCCAGTACTTGGAAGGCTGAGACAGGAGGATCCGTGTTCTTGACTAGCCACAGTTACTTAGTGAGGCCCTCTGCAACTTAGTGAGACCCTGTTTGAAAATAAAGAATACAAGCCGGGCGTGGTGGCGCACGCTTGTAATCCCAGCATTTGGGAGGCTGAGACCGGAGGATCCGGGTTCGCAGCCAGCCTCAGCTACCTAGTGAGGCCCTCTGCAACTTAGTGAGACCCTGTTTCAAAATAAAGAATAAAAAATAGGGCTGGGGGTAGAGCTTGGAGATAGAATACCCCTGAGTTCAATCCCCAGTACCAAAAAAAAAGAATACAAAATAAGACTGGGGGGTATAGCTTGGAAGTAGAATGCCCCTGATGCCCCTGGGTTAAATCCCCAGTACTGCAAATAAAATAAAAGGGGCCAGCCGGGCATGGTGGCGCATGCTTGTAATCCCAGCATTTGGGAGGCTGAGACCAGAGGATCCGGGTTCTCGGCCAGCCTCAGCTATGTAGTGAGGCACTCTGCAACTTAGTGAAACTCGGTTTCAAAATAAAGAATAGAAGAGCCGGGCGTGGTGGCGCACGCTTGTAATCCCAGCATTTGGGAGGCTGAGACCGGAGGATCTGGGTTCGCGGCCAGCCTCAGCTACCTAGTGAGGCACTCCGCAACTTAGTGAGACTCGGTTTCAAAAATAAAGAATAAAAAATAGGGCTGGGGGTGTAGCTCGGAGGTAGAATGCCCCTGAGTTCAATCCCCAGTACCGCAAAAAAAAAAAAAATAAATAAATAAATAAATAAAGAAAGAAAGAAAGAATAGAAAACAGGGCTGGGGGTATAGCTTGGAGGTAGAATGCCCCTGAGTTCCATCGCCAGTACCAAAAACAAAAAAACAAAAACAAAACAAAAAAAAGGGGCCTTGAGGTTGTAGCTCAGAAGTGGAATGCCCTTGGTTTCAATCCCTAGTACAAAAAATAATAGAAATAAATAAATAAATAAATAAATAAATAAATAATAGGACTAGGGATATAGCTCAGAGGTAAAATGCCCCTGGGTTCAATCCCCAGTACCACAAAGAAAAAAAAAGATCCACTTGGAATTTTTGGCCAGGTCCTTTTCTTCTCTGCTTGGAAAGCAGACTCAAGCCTGCAGCCACTAGAGTACAGTGTTTGTACCCCCACTTCCCCCACCTCCTCCTTCCCTCTCCTGCTATTTGCACTTGGGGAATGCAAACACATTTCAATATCCGCCTAAAGCAAACATAATTAGGCAGATAAATCAGCTGGAGGAACCCCCAAAGTTTAATACATTTCCAGTGCCACCCGAAATGGATTCTGGTCTCCTATTCTGGTCTGGGTTGACAGATGTTTTATTTCTGGGGAGGAGGCTGCACCTCTGGGGTAAACCCAATGAGAGAGGAGGGAATGGGACTGTTCCTTGATTCTCAATGGCCCTTGCAGGCTGGGGAGGGGACCTTCCATCCACCCCATCCCAGTCACAGGAGTCAGACCCAGCTTCCTCCTCCTCCACAGCTGTTTCCCCCACAAATTAGACACAGTTTGAGAAACAATGTTGCCTCGTTAATCATTTAATGAAATAAATAACTAATCACGCTGTGATGCAGCCAATGTTTCTTAACCTCAGTTAATCAGCCTGCAGGGGGAGGGAGGGGAAAGGAGAAGGGGACACTGACTAACCTCTGACACACTTCAGTGGATGAAGGTCCTGCCCTGGTGACTCCAGGGCTCCCAGGAGGGACAGCCATGGGAAGAGCTGAAATTGAGAGGCCGAAGCAGCAATTTAGCAAGACCCTGTTTCATAAACAAGAGCTGGGCATGGTGGCGCATGCCTGGAATCCCAGTACTTGGGAGGCTGAGACAGAGGATCACAAGTTCGAGACCAAACTCAGGAAGTAGTGAGACTCTCATCAACCTAGGGAAACATTATTTCTTTTTCTTTTTCTTCAGTACTGAGGATTGAATCCAAGGGCATTCTACCTCTGAGCTATACCTCCTGTCCTATTTTTTATTCTTTTTTTTTTTTCAGTACTGGGGATGGAACCTGGGGGCATTCTACCTCCGAGCTACAGCCCAGCCCTATTCTTTTTTTTTTTTTTTTTTTGCAGTACTGGGAGTTGAACTCAGGGGCATTCTACCTCCGAGCTACACCCCCAGCCCTATTTTTTATTCTTTATTTTGAAACCGAGTCTCACTAAGTTGCAGAGTGCCTCACTAGGTAGCTGAGGCTGGCCGCGAACCGGGATCCTCCGGTCTCAGCCTCCCGAATGCTGGGATTACAAGCGTGCGCCACCACGCCCGGCTACCAGCCCTATTCTTTATTCTTTATTTTGAAACAGGGTCTCACTGAGTTGCGGAGTGCCTCACTAAGTAGCTAAGGCTGGCTACCAACCCGGATCCTCCTGTCTCAGCCTCCCAAGTACTAGGATTACAAGCATATGCCACTACACCTGGTTGTACTGGGGATTGAACCCAGGGACTTTCTACCTTTGAGCTACACCCCAGCCCTTTTTATTTTTATTTTTATTTTAGTGTGTGTGTGATACTGGGAATTGAACCCAGGGGTATTCTACCTCCAATCTACACAATCTACACCCCCAACCCTATTTTACTTCTTTTTTTTGCAGTACTAGGGATTGAACCCAAGGACATTCTACTTCCAAGCCACACCCCCAGTCCTATTTTTTATTCTTTTTTTTTTTTTTTTGTGGCACCATTCTACCTCTGAACTACACCCCTAGCCCTGTTTTTTTTTTTTTTTTTTTTTTTTTTCAGTACTGGGGATTGAACTCAGGGTCATTCTACCTCTGAGCTACATCCTCAGCCCTATTTTTTATTCTTTATTTTGAAACCGGGTCTCACTAGGTAGCTGAGGCTGGCCGCGAACCCGGATCCTCTGGTCTCAGCCTCCCAAATGCTGGGATTACAAGCGTGCGCCACCATGCCCAGCTCCTATTTTACTCTTTATTTTGAGACAGGGTCTCACTATGTCACAGAGGGCCTCACTAAGTAGCTAAGGCTGGCCTTGAAACTGTGATACTCCTGTCTCAGCCTCCCAAGAACTGGGATCACAGGCACGCACCACCACGCCCAGCTGGTCTCCATCTTTCCGGAACTCCCCTCACTACTGTTTCTGAAGCCTCTTAGTGAAGACCCTGTGTTGCCATAGTAACCCACCCCAGCTAGCCGGGGACTCCTCCTGTGACTGAGAGAGCTGGAAGGAGTCAGGTCCCTCAATCATGTCTTTAATTTCCCAGTGGACACCAGGCCTCTGACAGACAATCCTGGTACAGCTTTCTCCCCCTACTTTACACTCTTCCCAAGAAAGGGGTCAGCTCTTTGTTCTAGTAGTTTCTTGTACAATTTTGGCTCCTCTCCTGCCTCTGTCCTTCCAGCCAGGTTCCCAGGTCTCCCCCCATTTCTAGCCAACCCTTCCTGCGTTTCTCAAGATTGCCTGTGAAGGTAAGAGAGAGGGGAGGCTCCAGATCTGGAGGCCTGGGGTGACTCCCAAGCAGCTCCCCCCAACCAGTAACCAGAGACAAGAGAGACATGTACATAAGCGCCCCTCCCCCCAAGAAAATGCCTCTGCTGTTGACTCCTAAATAACAGATGTCTGTCTGCATATTAATGAGATTGGACGAATAATTGGTGAGTTTTTCATTCAGTGTCAGAAGGAACCCGGAGGCCTTATGTTCATGCACACAGACACCCACTCACCCCCGACTCCCCCTCCCCCCAGAGCATAATGAAACAGACCCAGATGCTGGCAGCCTTGACCCTCAAAAGGGAGGGGCAGATGGGAACAGGGAGGGGGTGTTAGCAGCAGGGAAACCCCCATGGTCTGTGTCATCAGGTTTCTCTGTCTTGATCACTGTCCCCCAGTCCCCAGAGGCAAACGCTTGCATTTGTGGGGTTTCACCACCCTGGAGAAGGGGCCCAGGGGATGGTGGGAGACCGAGAGCAGGAGCGGGTTCTGGGGGGAGGCAGTTGCTGCTTTGAGAACAACACAGCAGTGGCCTTTGGTGTGGTTATGCTTCTTGAGCCTGGACTCCACGTGCCCCTCACTCCGAGTAGACCCTGTGCCAGTGTGGGAGGGGTGGGCGAACAGAAGTTTGGGAGTCAAACTTCTATTTTTTTTTGACAGTACTGGGGATTGAACTCAGGGGCATTCTACCTTCGAGCTACATCCCCAGCCCTATTTTTTACTCTTTATTTCGAAACCGGGTCTCACTAAGTTGCGGAGTGCCTCACTAGGTAGCTGAGGCTGGCTGCGAACCGGGATCCTCCAGTCTCAGCCTCCCGAATGCTGGGATTACAACCGTGCGCCACCACGCCCGGCGAGTCAAACTTCTAGGCAGCTACCATTTGCCAGCTGGGTGCCCTTGCACAATTTACTGAACTTAGCTCTGAGCTTCACTCTCCATGTTTCCAAGAACATCTACGTAGCAACATTGAAAGGTTAAAATGAAATGAAGTGTGGCACATGTGTGCCTGTCTTCATGGCTGTTTTTTGTTTTGGTCCTGGGGATTGAACTCAGAGGCATTTAAGCTATAACCCCAGCCTAATTTCATTTCTTATTTGGAAACAGGGTCTCACTGGGTTGCTGAGAGCATAGCTAAATTGCCAAGGCTGGCTTTGAACCTGAGATCCTCCTGTCTCAGCCTCCCAAGTACTGGGATTGCAAGTGTGTATGCCATCATGCCTGGTTTATTTATTTATTTATTATTTTTTGCAGTACTGGGGATTGAACCCAGGGGCATTTTACCTCTGAGCTATACCCCCAGTCCTATTTCTTATTCTTTATTTTGAAACAGGGTTTCACTAAGTTGCAGAGGGCCTCACTAAGTAGCTGAGGCTGGCCATCAATCCAGATGCTCTGGTCTCAGCCTCCCAAGTACTGGGATTACAAGCGTGCACCACCACGCCCGGCCCATGCCTGGTTTATAATAGTCCCCAACACATTTGATCTCTCCCCAGCTCTCCCCCAAACACACCAAGATATTTTCTGAATTGTTGTTTCTTTTTTTTTTTTTTTTTTTGCAGTACTGAGGATTGAACTCAGGGGCATTCTACCTCCGAGCTACATCCCCAGCCCTATTTTTGATTCTTTATTTTGAAACCGAGTCTCACTAAGTTGCGGAGTGCCTCACTAAAGTAGCTGAGGCTGGCCGCGAACCCGGATCCTCCGGTCTCAGCCTCCCGAATGCTGGGATTACAAGCGTGCGCCACCACGCCCGGCTTGAATTGTTGTTTCTTCTGCCAAACTTAACCACCCCTATTAAGGGCAGAGGTTAATTAGAAGTTTAATATTTATCCTGGCTGCCTGGAAAAGATACAGAGAGGGGCAGGAATGGAGAAAGAGGAGATTAGATAGGCAGGCACAGCAGAGAGGAGGATGGAAACCAAGGCCCAGAACAGGAAAGACCAACAGAAATACAGAACGACCGACTGGAAGGGGAAGCGAGAAGGTAGAGAAAGGAGCCTTGGATGAGAGTCTAGAATCTAGACTCTAGATTATGGAAGCCCCAGTTCTGCTCTAAACTTGCTGTTTGACCTTAAGCGAGTCTTACATTCTCTCTTAGCACCTCAGTCCCCTCCTCTGTCAAATGAGGGGGCTGGTTTGCTTTCTGAGGTCCCCTCTCATCTTGTGAGAACAAGAGTCCCAGTGACCTGGGGAGCTCAGGGGAGGGACATGGCCGTCCCCCGCCCCCCCCCAACACTGTGGCCATCAGTCACTTGGGCTCTGTCTCCGCTCTCCCTCAGTGAATGATCTGCTGCGCCAGCAAACAACTGTCCATTGTGTCCTAATGAGGGAAGAGCAGGGAAAACCAATCACTTATGATGCAAATGAGCTGACGGCTGTGGCCTCCTGCATTCACTGAGGCCTCTCTCTGCCCAGAGCCCGGGCGCTGCCCCAGCATGGCCTTTCTTCCGAGCCCCAGTTCCCATCTGCTCCTGGAGGACAAGGAGGGGAGGCAGCCTGGCCTTCCCATTGTTGCTCACTGCTGCTCTCTGCAAGGACCCCTGACCCTCAAAGCCTAGGAGCCAGGCCCAGCTCCTCTCCTGACCCTAGACTCCCTATTTTTGCTTTTTTGAAAATAATAATTTAATTTTTGTTTTTTAGTACTAGACATCGAACCAGGGGCATTCTACCTCTGAATTCTACCCCCAGTCCTATTTTATTTGGAAACAGTCTTGCTAAGTTGTTGAGGCTGGCTTTAAACCTGTGATACTCCAGTTTCAGCCTCCCAAGTACTGGAATTACAGGTATGTACCACCAGGCCTGGCTTCTTAAAAAATCTAGCCGGGCGTGGTGGCGCATGTTTGTAATCCCAGTATTTGGGAGGCTGAGACAGGAGGATTGCAGGTTCTCGGACAGCCTCAGCTACTTAGTGAGGCCCTTCACAACTTAGTGAGACCCGGTTTCAAAATAAAGAATAAAAAATAGGGCTGGGGGGTGTAGCTCTGAGGTAGAATGCCTCTGGGTTCAATCCCCAGTACTGCAAAAAAAAAAAAAAAAAAAAAATCTGAGTGAGCAGGGTGGGGTAGTATACACCTGTAATCCCAGTACTTGGGAAGCTGAGACAGGAGTATTTCAGGTTCAAAGCCAGCCTCAGAGCTGGACATGGTGGTGCACACTTGTAATCCCAGCATTTGGGAGGCTGAGACCAGAGGATCCAGGTTCTCGGCCAGCCTCAGCTACCTAGTGAGGCACTCCACAACTTAGTGAGACCCTGTTTCAGAATAAAGAATAAAAAATAGGGCTGGGGGTATAGCTCGGAGGTAGAATGCCCCTGAGGTCAATCCCCAGGACCACAAAACAACAATAACAACAAAAAAAGCCAGCTTCAGCAATTTAGTGGGGTTGTCAGCAACTTAGCGAGACCCTGTTTTCAAATAAAAAATAAAATAGGGCTGGTGGTGTAGCTTGGAGGTAAAATGCCCCTGGATTCAATCCCCAAGTCCCCAGCACTACACACAGACACATACACACACATACAAAATTCACATCACATACCACTACCCATTGTGCCGCGTACAATTGGGCACTTTTTGTGCATTCATGAAGTGATACGACCACCACCTCTCTAGACTCCAGCCTTGCACCCTTCTGCCTGCTGTAGGACAGGGAAGATGCTGAGGCCTCTGCGTAGTGGAGTCATGGAGGCTGGGGTGAAGACTCAGAAACTCAGAAAAGCCCGGAGCTGGCCCGTGGTAAAGAAAGAGGATAATCCCTGTGCTGTAGGCTGCCCCCTGCTAGTGGCTTGGCCTTTGCTGGGAGGGAGATCACTGCTGGGCCAGCACAGCCCTGGGGCCACATGTTTAGAAATTGAATTTTATTTATTTATTTATTTATTTATTTATTTATTTTTTGTGGTGCTGGGGATTGAACTCAGGGGCATTCTACCTCCAAGCTACAGCCTCGGCCCTATTTTTTATTCTTTATTTTGAAACAGGGTCTCACTAAGTTGCGGAGAGCCTCACTGGGTAGCTGAGGCTGGCTGGGAACCTGGATCCTCTGGTCTCAGCCTCCCAAATGCTGGGATTACAAGCATGCGCCACCACACCTGGCTTAGAAATTGAATTTCTATTAGGATCTTTTTTCTATTAGGATCTCTCAATTTCTCTGGCAGTTAGTTAGAAACCAGAGGTGGCTCCTGCACAGAGCTCAGTTTCCATGGCTTTCAGAGCCCCTGTGGGTTTGCAGGTGAATCCATCAGCAGTCTTTTCACCTTGGGGCTGAGACAGCCACCACAAGCCTTCAGGAAAGCCTCCCTTCCCCAGGCTGCAGGGACAGGGCTTACCAAGGGAAGATTTTCTACATACTTGGTACATGTACTACCTTATCCCAGAGTGCTACAGTTTAGTAGCTGGGAAAACCCTCCTAAACTGTAATTTGAAGCCAATCATGGTGGTTTATGCCTATAATCCCAGTATTTTGGAGGCTGAGACTGGAGGATCACAGGTTCAAAGCCAGCCTTGGCAACTTAGCAAGGCTCTCAGCAACCTAGTGAGACCCTGTTTCTAAATAAGATGTAAAAAATCAGGCCAGGAGCTGGGCGTGGTGAACACACTTGTAATCCCAGTACTTAGGCTGAGACTGGAGGATCTGGGTTCTCGGCTAGCCTCAGCTACTTAGTGAGGCTCTCCACAACTTAGTGAGACTGTTTCAAAATAAAGAATAAAAAATAAGACCGGGGGTGTAGCACAGAGGTAAAATACCCCTGGGTTCAATCCCCAGTACTGCAAAAAAAAAAAAAATCAGGCTAGGGGTGTAGCTTGGAGGTAGAATGCCTCTGGGTTCAGTCCTCAGTTTAAAAAAAAAAAAAAAAATTGGCAAGTTCCTGTTTCAAAATTTAAAAAATAGCCAGGTAAGGTGGTGCAGGCTTGTAATCCTAGTACTTGGGAGGCAGAGACAGGAGGATCACAGGTTTAAAGCCAGCCTCAGCAACTTAGTAACTGTCAGCAACCTAGTGAGACCCTGTTCCCAAATAATAAAATAAAAAGGGCTAGGGGGGTAGAATGCTCCTGAGTTCAATCCCCTCTACACCCCTCCCCCACAAACACAAACACACACACATGAGGATCAGTTTTTGTTTTTTGGTACTGGAGATTTTGTTGTTGTTGTTGCGGTACTGGGGGTTGGACCCAGGGGCATTCTTTATCTGAGCTATACTCCCAGGCCTATTTTTTATTCTTTATTTTGAAATAGGGTCTCACTAAGTTGGGGAGGGCCTCACTAAGCAGCTGAGGCTGGCTGCAAACCCAGATCCTCTGGTCTCAGCCTCCCAAATGCTGGGATTACAAGCATAAGCCATCACACCCGGCTATTGGTACTGGAGATTGAACCCACAGGCATTTTACCTCCAAGTTATACCCCCAGCCTGATTTTATTTCTTATTTAGGAACATGGTCTCACTAAGTTGCAGAGGGCCTTGCTTAGTTGCTAAGGCTGGCTTCGAACCTGAAATCCTCCTGTCTAAGCCTCCCAAGTACTGGGATTACAAGTGTGCACCACCATGCCTGGTTTAGGATCACAGGTTTTTTTGTTTTGTTTTTTTTTTTTTTGTGGTACTGGGGATCGAAATCAGGGGCATTCTACCTCCGAGCTATACCCCCAGCCCTATTTTTTATTTTTATTTATTTATTTATTTTTTTTGCGGTACTAGGGATTGAACTCAGGGGCGTTCTACCCCCGAGCTATACCCCCAACCCTATTTTTTATTCTTTATTTTGAAACTGGGTCTCACTAAGTTGCGGAGTGCCTCACTAGGTAGTTGAGGCTGGCCGCGAACCCGGATCCTCCGGTCTCAGCCTCCTGAATGCTGGGATTACAAGCGTGCGCCACCATGCCCGGCTTATTCTTTATTTTGAAACAGGGTCTCACTAAATTGCAGAGTGCCTCACTAGGTAGCTGAGGCTGGCTGCGAACCCGGATCCTCTGGTCTCAGTCTCCCAAATGCTGGGATTACAAATGTGCGCCACCACGCCCGGCTCCTAGCCCTATTTTTATACTTTATTTTGAAATAGGATTTCACTAAGTTGTGGAGAACCTCAGTAAGTAGCTGAGGTTGGCTGCAAACCTGAGATCCTCCTGTCTCAGCCTTCCAAGTACTGGGATTACAAGCATGCACCACTATGCCCGGCTTTTATTTTATTTTATTTTTTGCGATACTGGGGATTGAACCCAGGGGCATTCTATCTCTGAGCTCCACCCCCAGCCCTATTTTTTATTCTTTATTTGAAACAGGGTCTCACTAAGTTGTGGAGGGCCTCAGTAAGTAGCTGAGGCTGGCCAAGAACTTGGATCCTCCAGTCTCAGCCTCCCAAATGCTGGGATTACAAGCGTGTGCCACCACGCCCAGCCTCTTTATTCTTTGATTTGAAACAGGGTCTCACTAAGTTGCAGAGGGCCTCACTAAGTAGCTAAGGCTGGCTATGAACCCACAATCCTCCTGTCTCAGCCTCCCAAGTACTGGGATTACAAGTGTGCACCATTATGCCTGACATTTATTTATTTATTTATTGCGGTACTGGGGATCAAACCCAAGGGCATTCTACCTCAGAGCCACACCCCCAGGCCTATTTTTTATTCTTTATTTTGAAACAGGGTTTCTCTAAATTGTGGAGTGCCTCACTAAGTAGCTGAGGCTGGCAGCAAACCGATTCTCCAGTCTCAGCCTCCCAAGTACTGAGATTACTAGGGTGTGCCACTACACCTGGCTCCAGCTTTTATTTTTATTTTGAAACACAGTCTTGCTAGGTGGATGAGAATCTCACTACTTGCTGTGACTGGCCTCCAACCTGTAATCCTCCTGTCTCAGCCTGCCAAGTACTGGGATTATAGGCATGTACCACCACACCCACCTCTGATTTTATTTTTTATGTTGAAACAGGGTCTCAATAAGTTGCCAAGGCTGTCCTCGAACTTGTGATCCTCTTATCTCAGCCTCCCAAGTAGTGGTATTACAGGCATGTGCCACCATGACCGGCTGTGCTGGCTCTCAATTTCCCAAACCCCTCTGAACCAGGTCGGTCTTCTGTGGCTTTCTTGCTTTCCCCATTGCATAACAAGCAATTTGAAAGCCAGAAATGGATCTTTTCACCCTCTTTCCACAACACGCACACAGACACTCACAGAGGCTACCATAAAACCAGTCATTGTCTCTTCTCCATCATTACATTTATTGTTTATTCATTGCCTCTGGTTCTCAGCATAATGCACTGAAAAGATGAGGGACTTTCTTTTTTTGGTGCTCAGGGTTGAACCTAGGGGCATTCTACCTCTGAGCTATACCCCCAGCCCTATTTTATTTTTTATTTGGAAACAGGGTCTCACTAAATTGCAGCTGGCCTCACTAAGTTGCTGAGGCTGGCCACAAACCTGTGATCCTCCTGTCTCAGCCTTCCAAGTACTGAGATTACAAGCGTGTGCCACCACGCTTACTCTTTTATTTTGAAACAGGGTCTCACTAGGTTGCATAGGGCCTAAGTTGCTGAGCCTGACCTTGAAACTGAGATCCTTCTTTCTCGACCTCCCAAATACAAGTGCAGACATGTGCCATCACACTGGGCTTCCTTTCTTTTCCTTTCCTTTTTTTTGTTTTCTTTCTTTCTTTCTTTCTTTCGTGTGTGTGTAGTCCTGGGGATAGAACCCAGAGGCATTCTACCTCTGAGCTACAGTCCCAGCCCTACTTTATTTTATTTGGAAACAGGGTCTCACTAAGTTGATGAGAGTCTCACTACTTGCTGAGGCTGTCCTCAAACCAGTGATCCTCCTGTCTCAGCCTCCCAAGTACTGGGATTACAGGTGTGCGCCACCATGCCTGACTTCCTTTCCTTTTAATTTAGTCATCTTCTCTTCCTGTTGGCTCTTTCTGTTTTGTCCTCCTTGGGTCTTTCCTGTCACCAGTCTATGGGGTGGCCTGCATTTTCCCTCCTCACTGGCTTTCTCTGCTCCCCTTGGAGAGCCCAGTTGTTGCCCACTCTCACTGGGTTTGGGCTTTCCTGGGCTTGCACACCAACAGTCAATAAAGATAAATTACAAAATCATTTGTTTTATTTGTTCTTGTTACCTTGAGGGCTGTCTGAAATTGCCTTGCTTTTGAAAGCCACATTTGCATATCTCTGTGCTGGAGTCAAAGGCTGCAGCTGTGGTTTCATTGCAATTTAAATATTAATAAAACCTCCTAAACCTCTAGCTGTTTTTTTTTTTTTTTCTTCTTCTTCTCCTTTTTTAAAGCAGTCTGGCCCTTCTGCTCCTAGGTTGCTAATATAATTTAATCTTTGTCCTTTGCTTTGTATTTGCTTAAAGGGCCATTTTGGAGTTAACTGAAGCCAGCTGCTGCAACCTTGTAGATAAGAACCACTTACCAGTCCATAGACTTCATTCTTCACAGGCCCAAGATTCACCTCTCCTGGAGACAAGAGGAGAACACAGGTAACATTTTACACCAATGGGCAGTTCCTTATTCTCAGCCCTTGCTTCTTAGACTTGAGCCTGCTGTAGAATCACAAGCTGCTGGACCCTACTCTCAGTTTCTCATTCAGAAGGTCTGAGTGAGACCTGGGAACGTGCACACCTAACAGGTTCCTAGGTGATGCTGTGGCTCCCATGTGGAGGACACTACCAGGGGGGCTATGCTCTCAGTGGCATGGTAAGCTGTCCTATCATCTTGGGTCCTGAAAACTGGGTCTTCAAAGTTCATGTTCCCCCTGGCATGATATGTCTCTCCAGATCCATATCTCAAATCCTTCCGGCCCTGCAAATCATTACTCAGATTCTCCTAGTCATCCAGACAGCCAAGATCAGCTCCTTCTACACCTTCCAATCCCTGCTCTCAGCAAGAGCTGGCTGCCTCCAGTTCTCCTTAATTTTCTATTTGCCCAGATTCATTTCTTTAATTTTCCTCTTGGTATGAGCAGATTTACAAGGCTGTTTGCGGGAGAAAAGCATCATTGAAGTCGTGTAGAGGCCTCTAGCTCAGCCATTTTACAGCCATTGCTAAGCGAGCCCCCACCTTCCCTGGGGAGCAGGCCCGTTTCTCTCAGGTTTGTGTGGGTAGATCTGCAGTCCCCCCCCCACACTGCCCTCTCTGTGCAGTCCGCTTCTAGGCCTGTCCTTATCTGCTGCTCACAGCCTCCACAGAACACATTCTGGGCAGCTTGGCTCCTTCCGCTCTGACCACCCCAACACTGATTCCTTTCTTTTTCTCTTGGGTGTTTTTGAGCTGATACTTTGTTGATGATTTTGGTTGCATTTTTTGGGAGAGAGATAATCTGCTGGAGCTCTTCTCTAGCCCCCCTCCCTGCGCCTGCGTGATAATCCTCCGCCTCCTTCCTTTGCAGCTTCTTTGCAGTTCATTTTGAGAAATGAGATAAAAGGCAGCACAAGGAGACTAGTTCCCAAGTGCTGCCGTGCCCAGCAAGGGTCAGAGATTGCAGGGTGGAAAAGTGGGAGGACATCTTCATGTCAGAGGTCAAGGGAACAAGTAGATTTACTCCATCATCAGATAGGACTCTTAAACTGGGCCAGGCATCATGAGGATGGCGCCAGAAGCTGACATCCAGGAAAGGTTACGCAGAGCTTGAATCAGATGTGGTGTACATTTGTTGGAAGACCCTGAGAGACAATTAGAGAAGACTTTTAAGATGTCTTAGTCAAATCTGCTTTCACTCAAGTTTCCTGGAAAGGCAGCATGTACTGGATGGATGTTGCTTTTTCTATTAACCTATCAGTGATGGGGGCGGCAGACTGAGGCCTGGCTCACCCCAAAAACCCAGTGAGCCATGACTGGTCCCTGGAAATGAGACACTGTGGGACAGATGACTGGGCTAATAGCACATCTGCTTGCTCCTTACCTGCCTTTACTGCTGACACCGAGACCTATCAACTCCCCGGCAGGAAGACAGGGAACTGGCACTGGTCCAGGGGAGGTTCTGCTGGTGGCTGCTCCACATGAGGCTGAACTGAAGGCTCTGACAACTGAGAAATACAGCCTGAGCCAGGGATAGTGGCACATGCCTGTAATCCCAGTACTTGGGAGGCTGAGACAGGAGGATCACAGGTTCACAGCCAGCCTCAGCAACTTAGTGAGGCCATCTGCAACTTAGTGAGACCTTGTTTCCAAATGAAAAATAAAATAGGGCTGGGGGTGTAGCTCAGAGGTAGAATGCCCCTGGGTTCAATCCCCAGCACACACACACACAAAAATGTATAAAATATATTTTTTTATTAATTTTAAAATTTATTTTATTTTTTTGCGGTACTGGGGATGGAATCCAGGGGTATTCTACCTCTGAGGTGCACCCTCCAGACCTATTTTTTTTGGTCTTTGGTGGCACTGGGGATTGAACCCAGGGGCATTCTATCTCCAAGCTATACTCCAGTCCTATTTTTTTTTTTTTTTTTGCGGTACTGGAGATTGAACTCCGGAGCATTCTACCTCCGAGCTACACTCCCAGCCCTAATTTTTATTCTTTATTTTGAAACAGGGTCTCACTAAGTTACCTCACTAGGTAGCTGAGGCTGGCCTCGAGCCCCGATCCTCCCGTCTCAGTCTCCCAAATGCTGGGATTACAAGTGTGCATCACCACACCCGGCTCCTACCCCTATTTTATTTTTTCAATTTTGAAACAGGGTCTCACTAAGTTGCTAAAACTGACCTCAAACCTGTGATCCTCGTGTCTCATCCGTGATTACAGGTGTGTGCCACCATGCCTGGCCCAGTCCTATTTTTTATTCTTTTTTTCTTTTTTTTTTTTTGTGGTGCTGGGGATTGAATCCAGGGGCATTCTACCTCCGAGCTACACCCCTAGTCCTATTTTTTATTTATTTTGAAACAGGGTCTCACTAAGTTGCAGAGAGCCTAAATAGCTGAGACTGGCCAAGAATCCAGATCCTCCTGTCTCAGCCTCCCAAGTACTGGGATTACAAGCGTGCATCAGAATGCCTGGCCCCAGCTTTTATTTTTAAACAGGGACTCACTGAATTGCTGAGATTGAGCCTGCCACACAAAAACAAAAACAAAATAAAAAACCAAAAACGAACAAAAATTGTTGAGACTAGCCTTAAACCTGCAATCCTCCTGTTCCAGCCTCCCAAGGACTGGGATTACAGGAATGTGCTACCACACCCAAGTGAATATCCACTTCACAGGGCTGTGAAGACTGAGATAAAATGTACTAATGGCAGTTAGCTCCATTTCTTTTTTACTCTTCCCTTACCTCCCACAAATATAGCAGTAATGAATTATGTGATGACTTCATTCTCTTTGCCTCAAATAGTATTTCAATCTCTGAATAGTCAAGGGACCAGGAGTTGATGTACAAAGGTTTTGTGGATTAAGCATGTTGAACAGGAGTGGTAGCCAGAATTCTAAAGATGTCCTCCCTCTATTGCTGTCCCAGGGTTATTTATTTTCGCAGTATTGGGGACTGAACCCAGGGATGCTCTACCATTGAGCTATACCCACATGCCTTATTATTTATTTATTTGCAGTACTGGGGATTGTACCCAGAGCAGTCTACCTCTGAGCTACACCCCAGCCCCATTTTTTTTTTTTTTTTTTTTTGCAGTACTGGGGATTGAACTCAGGGGCATTCTACCCCCAAGTTATACACCCAGCCCTATTTTTTATTCTTTATTTTGAAACAGGGTCTCACTAAATTGCAGAGAGCCTAAGTAGCTGAGGCTGGCCACAAACCTGCAATCTTCCTGTCTCAGCCTTCCAGGTACTGGGATTACAAGTGAATGCCACCACACCTGGAGCCTTTTTATTTTTGAGAAAGGATTTCCTGCCTCAGCCTTCTGCGTTGCTGGGATTACAGGCATGTGTCCCCATGCCTGGCTTCTCCTGGTTATTTACTCCAACACTAACGTAGATACTGCTGTGACGTATCTACATTTGCAGCTGTAACTAAGATGATGGACCTTAAGACAGGGAGGTCACCCTGGATTACCCAGTGGGTGCAACCTAATCACCTGAGCCCTTAAAAAATGAGAGCTGTCTCTAGCAGGAGTTAGATACAGTACTCAGAGAGGCAGTGTGAGGAAAACTTGGGTCAGCTGTGGTTGGTTTTGAAGATGGAGGGAGGCACAAGGCCAGGACCCTAGGAATGTGGGGGTCCTCTAGAAGCTGAGGATGATTCCTGGCGAATAGCTGGCAAGGAGACAGGGATTTCAGTCCTGCAACCACAAGAACAATCCAGTCAACATGACCTTGGAAGCAGGCAGAGTCTTTAAAAAGAAACTACAACCCTGCCAATACCTTAGTCTTGGATCGAATCTAGGGTCTTGCACAAGCTATGCATGTACTCTACCTCTGAGCTACATCCCTAGCCTTCTGACCTATAGAAACGTAAAATAATAAACAGATGTTATTGAAAGCCACTATATTTGTTGTGATAGCAATAGAAAGTACAAAAGGCAGCCGGGCGTGGTGGTGCACGCTTGTAATCCCAGTACTAGGGAGGCTGAGACCAGAGGATCTGGGTTCACAGTCATGTAGTCAGCCTCAGCTACTTAGTGAGACCTTGTTTCAAAATAAAGAATTAAAAAAAAAAATAGGGCTGAGGGTCTGGGGGTATAGCTCGAAAGTGGAATGCCCCTGGATTCCCCAATACTGCAAAAAAAAAAAGAAAAGAAAAAAAAAAAAGGACTGAGGGTGTAGCTTGGAGGTAGAATGCCCTGAGTTCAATCCCCAGCACTGCCACAAACAAACAGACAAACAAACAAACAAGCAACAACAACAAAACCCACCAGAAAGTACAAAAGGCTAGGTGAGTGAGCACAAGGCTGTAATCCCAGTACTTGGGAGGCTGAGACGGGATTGTAGGGACAAGGGCAGACTCAGCAAGTAAGCAAGACTGTGTTTCAAAATAAAAATAAAATAGGGCTGGGGGTGTAACTTGGAGGTATAATACTCTCTGAGTTTAATCCCCAGTAAAAAAACACACACACGCACACACACACACACACACACCTTTAGCTGCCTCAATACTGAGGAGGTAGATGCTATTCTTACCCTTATTTTGAGACTGAAGCACAGAGAAAATCTGCAGGTTTAAGTCTCAAGAACAATCATTCTCAGTGGAAGTGTTTGCAACCAAGTTTATTTGCAGTGTTAACAGTACAACATTTACAAAGCATATTTTGTACAATCAAGTCTGCACTGCCCTTGCACACTAGGTGGCTAGGGAAGACCCAGTCCTTACAACAGCTATAAACAGTCCTGGATAATGAGTTTATGAAAAACACCTTCACTTCCTTCAGCAAGCAAAATTATTTATGAAACTGTATGGTTCAGCAATAGGGAGCAAAGGGAAAAAAAATTACCTCAAAGAAAGCAAAAGCTCCTTTCCTGGTGGGATCTGTCATTTTACAGACATGAAATATTCATATCAGAGATCTTATATTTTAAGAGGAATAGGCTCTATACCAGAACCATAACAATGAACATTTTATTTATTACTAATGTGGAATTAGAAGATTCTCTCTGGACACTGGTTCTTGAAAACATTATCTCAGAGCACATTCTTTAGAAACCCAGCAACTATAGTCTAGAATTTTGGAGATCTACCTCTGAGCTACACTCCCCAGCCCAATTTTTATTCTTTAGGATCTCACTAAGTTGTGGAGGGCCTCACAAGTTGCTGAGGCTGGCTGTAAACCTGCAATCCTCCTGTCTTAGCCTCCCAAGTACTGGGATTACAATTGTGCGCCTTCCTGCCTGGCTTCCAAGGACTGATTTTCAGTCCTATCAGATCCTAAGTACACTTCTTACACTGTAGGACCTGACTCATGGCCTTTATGAATACAGTGATTTAGAGAAACAAACTCAGGGAGACCAGCCATTCTCTTGAGGCTACATCACTCTGTGCCTTTGGCCCTAAGTCAATGGGTCCAGTATCTGGAACAAGGCTTACAGCACCTTGTTCTACTGGTGGGGTTTAAATGGTTTTAAATTCTTCTTGGATGAAACACTGCTATAATTTTGTGCTCATGGCAGATTTCAAAGGGAGACTTGAAGCAGGAAATGTTTAAGGGACTCTCACATAGCCAGAAGTTCTTTTCAGGCTAATGCCCACAAAATATTTACTAACCAGGACAGTGGAAGGACTCAGTAAGAGATGTTTCCTGGGCCTAACATGGGAAGGCCATTTCTTAAGCCCCTCTCTGGGGTCTTATGGCTCTAGACATGTGGCTTGCTGCGATCAGCAGTGGCTGTGGGGATCTGTGGTACCAGGTATGTATCCAGCTCCTGGCGCTGGTGGAGGGCTACGCTGTCCAACACCCATTCTCGGGTCACCACAGGTGCGTCACACATCTGCCCAATCGCTGGGGACAGAACACAAGCAGATTAGTGTCAATTCATTCTTCCAGAACAGATTTTAATCACTCTCCCCTAGGGACCTCATTGTATGAGTTTTTAGGGTTAATCAGGTAGGAACTTGATTGTTGCTCTTAAGCAAAGCTTCAGGATGTAGGATCTTACTCAGAAGCCTGAGGAGGGATGGCTGGTTAAAGCCCAACCTTTGGCAACGGTATTAACACAGGTGTCAACTTGTTAAAGGAAAAGCCACCAGAAAGAGAAAAACAGCACTGCAATTTAACGATGTGGAAAATATCTTAAGTGAAAAACAAAATAGTATGATGAACGTGATCACATTTGTGTAAAATACACACATACCTGGAAGAATATTATGGTGATCATCTCCAAGTGGTGGGTTACTCTATTTTATTGTTTTTGTACTAGATTATATTTTCTGTGATGAACATTCATATTTAACTCCCCCACTCCTGCCAGGCCCAGGGGTGCATGCCTATGATACTTGGGAGGCTGAGACGGGAGGTGGGAGAATCATTTGAGATCAGGAGTTTGGGACAGCCTGGGAAATAGAGTAAGATTATCTAAAAACAATAAGAACCCCTCCCAAAAAAACCTAATCTTGCCAGGTGTGGTGGTGCACGTTTGTAATCCCAATACTTGGGAGGCTAGGACAGGAGAATCGCAGGTTCTCGGCCAGCCTTGCTACTTAGGCTCTCTGCAATTTAGTGAGACCTCTATTAGCTATACTAATGCCTGGCTGCATTAGTTTTATAATACAAAACAAACAAGAAAAATGTTAAAAAGGCATTCTAGCCATTCATCTATTCAACAGATATTTAAAATGTGCTGAGAAGCCAGGCGTGGTGGTGCATGCTTGTAATCCCAGTACTTGAGAGGCTGAGACAGGAAGATCCGGGTTCGCTGCCAGTCTCAGCTATCTAATGAGGCCCTTGGCAACTTAGCGAGACCCTGTTTCAAAATAAAGAATAAAAAATAGGGCTGGGGGTATAGCTCGGAGGTAGAATGCCCTTGAGTTCAATTCCCAGTACTGCAAAAAAAAAGAGAAGAATAAAAAGGACTGGGCCAGGCGTGGTGGAGCACGCTTGTAATCCCAGCATTCGGGAGGCTGAGACCGGAGGATCCAGGTTTGAGGCCAGTCTCAGCTACATAGTGAGGCACTCCACAACTTAGTGAGACCCGGTTTCAAAATAAAGAATAAAAAATAGGGCTGGGGGTGTAGCTCGGAGGTAGAATGCCCCTGAGTTCAATCCCCAGTACCGCAAAAAAAAAAAAAGGACTGGGGCTGGGGGTTGGGGGTGTAGCTTGGAGGTAGAATGTCCCTGGGTTCAATCCACAGTACATGCGCGCGCGCGCCCGCGCGCACACACACACACACACACAAAGTGCTGAGACCTATACTACTCAAGCACCAATGGTGAACCAAACCCATCCAACAGAACCCTATGTTACTGGTGCATCCAGATATCTTACCATGGAAGCCATCATTCTCTGTCCAGGCATCCGGCTGCACAACCACAATTGGGTGAGCACCCTGAAGGAAGGAAAGTATTGAGGTGTCAGAGCAGGACTTCTGTACTAGTCACTCCTCCAGTTCTTCATTTCTGAAGCAGAGTACACTGAGGGAAGCCACAAAAAGGAGGGGAAAGGGCACATGGCAAAAACGGTTAGAGGAGCTGGGCGTGGTAGCGCACGCTTGTAATCCCAGTACTGGTCAGCCTCAGCTACTTAGTGAGGCCCTCCACAACGTAGTGAGCATGTTTCAAAATAAAGAATAAGCCAGACATGGTGGTGCACACTTGTAATCCCAGTACTTGGGAGGCTGAGACAGGAGGATCACAGGTTCGAAGCCAGCCTCGGCAACTTAGTGAGGCCCTCCGCAACTTAGTGAGACCATTTCCAAATAAGGAAAAAAAAAAAAAAAAAAAAAAAAGGGCTGGAGACGTAGCTCAGAAGTACAATACTCCTGGATTCAATTCCCAGTTACGCAAAAAAAAAAAAAAAAAGTGTTAGAGGGTCCTGGTGTGGTGGGGCACACCTGTAAATCCTAGTACTTGGGAGGCTGAGACAGAAGGATCACAGGTTTGAGGCCAGCCTCAGTAACTTAGCTAGACATTTTTCAAAATAAAACAAAAAGGGCTAGTGGTGTAGCTTGAAGGTAGTAGGCCCCCGGGTTTTATTCCCAGTACTGAAAAAAAGAGTGTAGAAGCCTCCCCTCAGTGTAATAAATACTCATAGTTCCCAAGTCCTCAGAGATGGCATCTTCTGGAATAGGCACATGGTCAGAGGAGGCTCTGGAGGTTACATTACGGAGCTTATGGGAACTGCTAGGTGCCAGCCTTGCTCAGTTGCAGTAGAGAATACCGTGTCCTTCTCTGACAGGGCTCGGAACACTTACTGTGCCAAGAGTGAGTGACGAAAGCTCCTTCACCACAGCTGCCCCACAGAGCCGCACCATCCACTCCAGCTGATCTAAACAGACAGTAAGACCTAATCACCATGGTGATCTGCATGCAGAACCTTGGTCCTCTACCACAGACCCCTCTGGAGGAAGGCTTACAGCAAGACGTATCAGTGGGAGAGCCCTTGTCCCTTCTCCAAAGGACAGAAAGGCTATAAAGGATTCTAAGTCAATTTGCCACTGATTTTCTGCCATCTACTCTGGTTGTCAGTCTCCATAAGGTCACTTGGTAGATAAAGTTTCATAGTGTTTCAGATAATATGTTTTGAATAGCCAGGCATGGTGGTACACACTTGTAATCCCAGTACTTGGGAGGCTGAGACTGGAGGTTCGCAGGTTTGCGGCCAGCCTCAGCAACCTGTGAGGCCCTCCGAAACTTAGTGAGACTCTGTTTCAAAATAAAGAATAAAAAATAGGGCTGGGGTGTAGCTTGGAGGCAGAATTCCCCTGGGTTCAATCCCCAGTACCACACACACACACACACAAAAAAAATCAAGATTGCCATTAATTTGTCAAATTGCTGGATAAGATACTGTGTGAAAAAACAATCACTTTCTTTCCCTCCCTTCTTCTCTCCCTTACTGCATTCTAATTCTGTGTTGGTAATTGATAATCACGGCCACTGAGAGTACCATACTTGGTGGTAATTACTGTAAATGTCAAGAGACAGGAAGATAATTCATCCAGTGGGGGGAACACAATCCAAGTTGCCCTAGTCAGGGACTCAGCCTATCTGTGGGAAAAGGCCACATGCTGAGCTGGAGTCAACATGTGCAGGGAACACAAATCTGAAGACTGAGCGGGGAATGGTGGCGAATGCTTGTAATCCCAGTTACTTGGGAGGCTGAGACAGGAGGATCTGGGTTTGCGGCCAGCCTCAGCTACTTAGTGAGACCCTGTTTCAAAATAAAGAACACAGCTGGGCGTGGCGGTGCATGCTTGTAATCCCAGCATTCGGGAGGCTGAGACTGGAGGATCCGGGTTTGCGGCCAGCCTCAGCTACCTAGTGGGGCACTCCACAACTTAGTGAGACCCGGTTTCAAAATAAAGAATACAAAATAGGGCTGGGGATGTAGCTCGGAGGTAGAACGCCCCCGAGTTCAATCCCTAGTAACACACACACACACACAAAAAAAAAAAAAAAAAAAAAAAGAATACAAAATAGGGCTAGGGGTGTAGCTCGGAGGTAGAATGCCCCTGGATTCCATCTCCAGTTCCGCAAACAAAAAACCAAAAAAACAACAACAAAAAAACAAAAAACAAAACACAAAATTGAAGACTGCAGAGGTGTTCCACTTGCACCTGGAGAACTAGTACTACTGACCAATGGGTGTCTTTTGAGCATCCCTGGACTTGTTCTTCAAGGTATCCACAGATCAGCTCTTTCCCATCAGTATATTTCTGGGTATCACTATGGTACTCCTGCCTGTCTGATTGAACTGAAGTTCACTAATGCCCAAAATGATACCTGCTAGAGACCCTGATTTTCACTACCAAAGTACAAAAACATGGAGAAAATAACGCTTGAGTGGCATTTGGAAATTTCATAAAAACTCAATCAATAACCAGTAAAGATGAAAGCAAAATTACACTGCTGGGCTCTCCTGGCTGCCACTTATCTGCCTGTGACCAGATGCTAAAGCCTTCCTCTAAGCAGACCTCACTCTTGGGGGCAGAAGTGGGACACGGGAGGCAAAGGTAAGTAGCCTTTGTTTTGAAAAGGAACCAAACTTATAAACACACAAGGGCCTTAGTGCCACACAACCTCAGAGCCCCACAGCAGTCCTAACCATATCATCCCATTCAATGTCATATTTAATTAGAAAATACTCAGCATGAGTCTTCTCTTGCTCTGGGCCTGTTCGTGGCCCCAGACCCACAGGGCTTATGCAGTTGCTGTGCTTTCTTCTCTGTATTAAAGCAAGATGGTTTAGGACGAGCAGAACTCTTCCTTGTTTTTTACAAACTCAAGGTATCCTTTCCCTAATTTATTATCTCCACTCCTTTCTTAGTCCAAACGGGCAATAACAGCAGATCTACCTCATCTGAGTATAGAACACAGTGTCCTAAAGCCTGAATCTTCACTGCCTTCATGCTCTTGAGAAGGAACACAAGGCCTAGCTTTTTGCCATAAGATGATATTTAGTTGCCACCTTATTCAGAGGGTGGAAGAGAAACAGAATAACCTCCAGAATAATTCAACAATCTGAGGAACTGCCATAGGGTGATCTTGCCTGTAACACTCTGCTAAGAGAGAGGCTGGTGTTGGAACTTAGTTTTTCGAGGCTCTTACCTGTGGGCATGTTGGTAAAGGGCCCATAGCAGCAGATTTCTAGGCCACTGAATATCTGAAAGGGAAGGAAGAGAAAGAGGGATGGGGGATAAAGAGAACACAGTTATAACTGAGATGGGTATTTATTTATTTATTTATCGCGGTACTGGGGATTGAACTCAGGGGCATTCTACCTCTGAGCTATACCCCCAGCCCTATTTTTTATTCTTTTATTTTTGAAACAGGGTCTCACTAAATTGCGGAATGCCTCACTATGTAGCTGAGGCTGGCCGAGAACCCGGATCCTCCGGTCTCAGCCTCCCAAATGCTGGGATTACAAGCGTGAGCCACAATGCCCGGCTTGAGATGGGTTTTTATGAAAAACACAGAAACTCACAAAATAGAACTCACTTCTTTTTCTGGCAATGCTATTGAACCCAGCATGCTAGCTCTACAACTGAGCCATATCCATACCCTTTAAAAAAAAAAGTTTTTTGTGTGGTGCTGGGGGACTGAACCCAGGGGCATTCTACCTCCGAGTTATACCTCTGAGCTCTGGTTTTTTTTTTTTCGGTACTGGGGATTAAACTCAGGGGCATTCTACTTCCGAGCTACACCCCTAGCCCTATTTTTTATTCTTTATTTTGAAACCGGATCTCACTAAATTGCGGAATGCCTCACTAGTTAGCTGAGGCTGGCCGAGAACCTGGATCCTCCGGTTTCAGCCTCCCAAATGCTGGGATTACAAGCGTGCGCCACCACGCCCAGCTCTGAGTTCTGTTTTTATGTTTTATTTATTTATTGTGGTACTGGGGATTGAACCCAGGGGCATTCTACCTCTGAGCTATACCCCCAGCCCTATTTTTTATA
>PVLC010012782.1:0-43396 GCA_004027655.1 Graphiurus murinus
GGTACTGGGGATTGAACTCAGGGGCATTCTACCTCCGAGCTACACCCCCAGCCCCATTTTTTATTCTTTATTTTGAAACCGAGTCTCACTAAGTTGCGGAGTGCCTCACTAGGTAGCTGAGGCTGGCCGCGAACCCGGATCCTCCGGTCTCAGCCTCCCGAATGCTGGGATTACAAGCGTGCGCCACCACGCCCGGCCATATATCCATTTTCTAACCAGTGGAGGACCCAGAAGAAATACACGGCAAGCTTTTTCACAGGTCCACCTGGTGAGACTTTGAGGTACCCACTCAAGTATAAAAGACCAAGGAAGCACAAACTTCTGTTAGGATTATCAGGATGATATTCTGGACAATAATCCGCTCTGTCAATATGGTAACTCTCATTTTCATAAGTTCAATTTGGTACAACCAGTGGCCTAGTTCTAAACTAGAAAACCACTATTGTCCACAATCAGGGCAATGTGAATTATCTGTGAGACCATAATACACCAATAAAAGCACATTAAAAAAAAATCCCAGCTTCTCAAGGAAAGACAGGGCTCTAGTCTATGTTAGGTTTTCCTTGCATGCTATCAGCTTGGTGGTGGTGACACACAGAGGCCCTTTGCTTCATCAGTAGGGTGACTAAGCATGGTGAAACAGAGGAGCTGACAGTCAGTGAGCTTTTGTTAGCACATACATACATGTATATATGTAAAAACCTGGCGGAGAGAGAGAGAGAGAGAGAGAGAGAGAGAGAGAGAGAGAGAGAGAGAGAGAGAGAATGTATGTATGTAAAAACCTGGCGGAGTCCTTCTGAGTGTGTGTGTGTGTGTGTGTGTGTGTGTGTGTGTGTATGTAAAAACCTGGTGGAGTCCTCCTGAGTGTATATTCAATGAAGTCGGTCTTGGGAGTACCTTAATATGAACCCAGTCACAGAGAAGTAGCCTATATTGAATTGGAGGGTCTGGGAATACATCTCACACAAGTTCCAGTGGGGCTTTAGAAGGCGTAATCTTCAATACTGAGGGCTCCTTGGCCCTTCCTCCTGTTCCACGACACCAGGCTACACTCAGGGCTGCAGCTGCAGAATTGAATTTATGTATTTTTTTTTTCAAATTGGCTGTGTCCTTTGATATGATTTTAGGTTTCTTATTTAACTTTTCAGTCTTTAGTTTGATCTACTTGAAGGTGACAAGAATTATCTTATGCTCAAGGCTTCAAAGCCCAGTGTCTAGGCTCCCTGGGTGTGTGTTTCTTCTCCTGTTTGTTTTCCTGGTGTTTGCTAGGGGTGTCTTGCTTCTCACACACATCACTGTATTCAATTGTGCACCTGAGCAATGCCTTTCCTCCTCATTTATTAGCTCTGATGGTTTTAAGATGAAGTACTTCATCAAATTTTATTCATTTTCCTCAGCAGAAGGATTGGACTGAATTACTAATTTTCCATTACAAGAAATTAAAAGTCCCCTGTGGAAATCAAAACATCTTGAAATTCAGACATCCTCTTCTGATGTGACTATTACAAACTGTATTCAGGAAATTTCCTCTTTAATGTCCCATATTATCTTATCTATTACTGTAGCCTTGTCATGCTGTTGGTTCCTGCTGATTTTGAGAGAAATCACAACTGCCACATATGTGAACTTAAATTATTCTTATTCCAGGTGTTCCTTATATGAAACTGGTTTCACTTTTTATATATAAATATAGATGTGATACTTATATTCATTGAATTTTATCTTGTTAATTCTGGTTTTTTGTTACAGTCCATCAGCATCTTTTTGGCTCTCAATTTTATCTTCTCCTCCTAGCCTGGTGACATTTAAAATTTATTCTGCCAAGTAATTCATAAAAATGTTTAATGATATGGATAGCAGTGTCATATCTTTCAGCTAACAGCATTCAAATATTAACACATTTTGAGTGAAGTTGTTGAAATGAGCTTCTAGGGCACCTCACTGGGCTACTGCATAAACTGTGCTTCTTTCTTTCAGCATCAAGCACTTTCCCCAAAGGCCTTTTTGAAATCAAGATATATTGTCTGTGGCATTATGAATTTATCAGTCCAGTAACCCCAGTTATAAAGGAAATAAGTTAGTTTGGCATGACTTATTGTTAATAACCCAGTAAGAACACTAAGTGACCATTGCTTGCTTGCTTTTATTCTTTTTTCCCTGACTTTCATTTTAAATTACTCACCATCTTCTTACTTATGGCCAAAGACCACTTGTGTGATGGAATCTCCTTCCCCTTAAGATTTAGATTTAATTGTTTTGTCCCCTCATTCCATGTCCTGTCAAGTATAATGTTCTCCTCAAGATTTCTGTGAATTCTCTGAGAGCTCAGATTCTCAGGGTTACCTCTGGCTTCGAGCTGTTGCCCCCACTGAAGTAATGCTTTCATTTATAGATTGCCTTTCTATTCCTATTCTGCATTATGTTCACCCAGGATTGTAACTTGACCTTCTCAACTGTGCATGTTTATGAATACTGAAAACCTTATAGATACTTGGGAAGATAGAAGGGAAGTGTAACTATATATCCTAACAGGCTTCAATTTGTACATTGGAAATCTTCAAAATCCTTCAACTTCATCTCATGGTTCTTCTATCTTCTTTCTCTTTGCTATGCTTACAGTCCCCTGTATTCTTGTTAATTTGAATGCAATGAAGAGTTGCTCTCTCTCTACCATCAAACTTGGCATCTATTAATTTGTGTCCTCAGGATATCACTATCCACCTTAAATAATTCCTTAAGGAAGGTATTTCCCCTAGTGCAGACAGGGATATCCCTAAGAAGAATTCTATAGTTACACACACACACACACACACACACACACACACACACACACACACACGCCAACCTATAACAATTATAGAATTTTTGGGGTGTGTGTATATGTGTGGCGGGAGGGATGGTATCTGCTTTTTTTTTTTCTTCAGTACTAGGGATTGAACTCAGGGGCATTCTAACTCTGAGCTACACCCCCAGCTCTATTTTTTTATTCTTTATTTTGAAACAGGGTCTCACTAAGTTGCAGAATGCCTCACTAGGTAGCTGAGGCTGGCTGCGAACCCAGATTCTCTGGTCTCAGCCTCCCAAATGCTGGGATTACAAGTGTGTGCCACCACGGCGGCATCTGCTTTAAAGATACAGATTTCATTTTCTGCTTTAAAGATTCAGATTTCATTTTATGGAAACACACTATTTTCTGAAAAAGTGGGTTACCTTCTTATTTCTTGTCTTTATTAACAATGTAATGGAAAAAGGTCGGCCTCTTCTCTCCTCCCATTTTTTTCTTTCTGGTACTGGAGATTGAACTCAGGAGTATTCCACCTTCAAGTTATACTCCAACCCTGTTTTATTTTGAAACAGGGTCTCACTAAGTTGCTGAGGCTGACTTTCAACCTGCAGCCCTCCTGTCTCTGCTTCCCAAGTATTGGGATTATAGGTGTGCACCACTGTGCCTAGCTTCTCTGCCCATTTTATCTTTACTCTTTCATGCAAGCTCCTGGGCCTTCCCTAATCCTGGACACTTTTTTTTTTTTTGGTACTGGGGATTAAACCCAGGGGCATTCCACTTCTGAGCTACAGCCACACCCCCAACTCTTTAAAAAAATTACTGCGGCTGGCTTCAAACCTGTGATCCTCTTGTCTCAGCTTCCCAAGTACTGGGATTACAGGTGTGCACCACCACATGCAGCTTTGACACTCTTATAAAAGTCCGTGCTACATTTTTTATGTTTGTTCTTTATTGCACAGCATCAAATAATTCCTCTACTCTCACCAAGTCTTTACTGGTCTTATTCCTTTCATCTTGGGATATAGAACAGAATTTTTCATTACTATTGAATCTATTTCCTTTTAGATATCAGGTAAATGAGATGCTTTTGATTAATATTTTGTACCTATACATTTCCTAATTTCTCTATGCTTTTTAAAAGCAGACATGGGTCTCTGAGAACCTCTCAGTGGAATGAAAATTGCCCTCTGCACTGAGTTAACATGTAGTTAAATAATCAAGAGTTCCTGATAGGAAAAAAAAAAATATATATATGTATATATATATAATATATATATGTGTGTGTGTGTGTGTGTGTGTGTGTGTGTGTGTGTGTATAGTGTGTATGTGTGTGGTGAGGGAAATAGGCTGAAATCAAAGATAAGAGGAGATAGAGAAAAATGATTTTGAAATATTCCATTAGTTGTAGATACGTGGAAATGAAATAATGGTATTATTGCCACTATTGTTCATAATTTTTTCTCTTTTCTTTTTGTGGTACTGGGGATTGAACCCAGGGGTGATCTACCTCTGAACTTTACCTTCAGCCCTATTTATTTTTTATTTTGAAAAAGGTCTCACTAAGTTGCAGAAAGCCTCATTCAGTTGCTGAGGCTGGCCACAATGTTGATAATTTTTAATAGGGATTTAAGTTAAAATTTTTCTGTCCTTGATACTGTTCAAGTTTTTTAAAACTTCTCTATATTTCTCAGAATTCCATATCATACTTACTTGGCACCTGGATTTTAGAAGGATCGATTTCATTTGAGAGAAAATTGGCTGGATGTCTCCTGCTTTCTTGATGGGTTAGGACAATGTAGAGAGAAAAATAAGGCTTTTGGCAGTAAGGAGACCTTGCTTGGATCCTGTCTCTTGTTGACTAGCTGGGTGACTGGGAAAGTTAAGACTGTGAGCTTTGGTTTCTTTCTCTGAATTATAGGGAGAAGAAAACTTACTGCAATAATTTCAAAGAGTCCTGTATAGACTAAATGATAAGATATTTATATTACCTGGCAAGAAATGCTGTAAATTCTTTTACCTTCGTCTCCTCTCCCAGTTCTCTCCATCGTGGCACACTGCTCCCCTTATTGGATCTTGTAGTATAAGTTTATATTTATTCCTAAAAGTGAAGAGAAATAAATCTGACCTTTGAAATGACTTTTCCAACTTTTTGCATTTATCAAGCTATAGGCAAGTTTTGTTTATTGGTTATTTTAAATGGAAATGTGAAGTTTTATAGGTATTTTGTTCTTCAAGGAAATGTATGTTTTTGTTGTTGTTTTGGGTGGGGGGAAACAGGCTGAAATCAAAGTTATGTGGAGACAGAGAAAAATGATTTTGAAAGATTCCATTAATTGTAGATACAAGGATCTTTTTGGACTAGGTAACAGACCAGTGTCTTATAGGTATGGATCCAATATTTTAATAACTTTTGTCAAATATTAACATTTAATGCACAAATTGTGATACAGCTTTATAGATTGAACAGTGACTCCAAATATGATGAATATTTATTGTATTGACAGATAATTATCTATCATTGATATTTGACCTTTTTAAAAATTGGTGAATTATAAGGAAGTTCTGAGTGATAGAGACACATGTGCACATACCACTTGGTGTATCTCCCTCCAGATCCCACTAGTTGAGGCTTTTTGAAGACACTATTATTAAAAGGTGGATAGGTACCAACACAAAGTCTTTCCAAAGATTTTATTACTAAAAATCTCAGCAGTTTAAAAAAGGAGAGATTTCTGTACAATTAAGAGCTGTTAGAAACTATGAATATTTTGCTGAAGGTCTTTGGCAAACTACATGAAATCACCTTAAAATTTAAAGGAAAAAAAGCAAGTTAAGATGTATTTAAGATACAATATGAGAAATAAGAAGTAGAGAAAAATAGGGAAAACTTGCTGGATTTGTCTTAAATTTGACATTGAATTTTTTCTCCCTTTTTTTTTTTTTAAAGAAAATATCAAGTAAAAATTGTGTAATTTATGGTGTAAAACATGGTGTATTGATATATGTATACATTGTGGGGTGGCTAAATCAAGCTATTTAACATATGTATTACCTCATATACTTTTATTTTTGTAGTGAGAACACTTATAATATACCTTTTACTGATTTTTGTACCTACAGTATTTATTAATCTGTCCCTGTGAAGTATAATAGATCTCTTGAACTTACTCCTCCTGTCAAATTTTAGGTCCTTTGACCACACATGTTTAAACTGTGTAAAATATTAATTTTTTAGAAAAAGATGACCATAATCTCAGTTAATCATTTAACTTTATTCATCTACTCAGCAAATGATTATTTTTCGTGTACTTACTGTGTGGCAGTCACTGTACAATGTGCTAGGGATTCAGGTTTAGATGAAATATCATTGTGGTCCTGCCCTCCTGGAATTTACAGATAAGAAATAAATTAACAACACAAGTTATTATGATAGAAGTTAGTGCAAAGTGTTATGGAGGCATGTGCTGCATGAGTTAGGGGAGTTAACTAGACAAGGGGTGTTGGGCAGAGGACATTTTAGTTGGAGGAAATGATACCTGTTCAAAGAGCTGTGAGAGTTCTGGGTGGCTGATATAAGGTTGATTGGGTGGGAGGAACAAGAATAGGAGCTGAAGAGGTAGGTGTAGACCTACTGTGAAAGGTCTGTGTGCTTAACTAAGAGGTTTGAGCTATAATCAGAAAGCTAAGGGGGAACCATTATAGAATGTTAAGCAGGGAGATGATTAAGAAGATTTGCGTGTTAGGACCATTGCCAAGGCAGAGGCGCAGCGGTGAGGCTGGTGTAGTCATCTGGTTATGAAACGGCGCAGTGGTTTGAGGAATGAATGCGGGAAAGGAAGAAGAGACAGCATGCAATTTGGGAAGTATATTGAGTCCTTTCAGAGGGAAGGAAGCATCAAGGGGACTGCTAGGATTCTGGTTGAGTATTGAGATATTTATTTGCCTTTTACATAGAGAAGAAACAATTTGTGGGTTTTAGAGATACTAGATTTGAGGCACATAGGAGAGATAGTAGATACTAAAAGATATGTTTGGAGTACAGGAGAGCAATTAAGAGAGAGGTTTGGAAAGCCTCAGGGCATGAGCTTTAGAAGAAGCAATATGCTTACATGAGGTCACCTGGGGAAGGGTTATAGAGTGAACTCACATCTTTGAGACCATGTGATTTTGAGCCAGGAGGGTTGTGTTCAGGTTTGCTTCAGAAAGAATGAATCATGTAAGGTCTGTTCTGCCAGTCTTAGGGCACCAATGCTTTCTCATTAATAAAATGCTTTTAAGAAGGCCTTCTTCAAAACAGCTTTATTGAAGTATGGTTTATATACCATAAAATTAAGTCATCTTAAGTATACAACTCAATGATTTTGAGTAAATCATTACAGAATTGTGCAGTGATAACCATAATCTTACTTTAGGGCATTTCTATCACTCTCCCTTGTTCCTTGTTGGACCTTTTCCCCATTTGTTGTTACTTCCCATTCCCATACTACCCAACTTGATAGGAATAACATTGGAAAATCTTTTTTTTTTTTCCAGTACTGGGGATTGAACCCAGAAACATTATACTGCTGAGCTACCACTCCTAGTCCTGCTTTATTTTTTTTATTTTGAAACAGGGTCTCACTAAGTTGTGGAGGGCCTCACTAGTTGCTGAGGCTGACTGTGAACCTACAGTCTTCCTGTTTCAGTCCCCCAAGTACTGGGATTTACAAGCGTGTTCCTTGCTGGAAACTAATCTTTTTTTTTTTTTTTTTGGTACTGGGGATTGAGCCCAGGGGTATTCTACCTATGAGCTATATCCCAAGCCCTATTTCATTCTTACTTTTAATGTAGGGTCTCTAGGGTTTCACTAAGTTGCAGAGGGCATCAACTAAGTTCCTGATACTGGCCTTGAACTTGTGATCCTCCTGTCTCAGCCTCTTAAGTACTGGGATTACAAGCATGTGCCACCACACTCATCTGGAAATAATTTTTTACAGTTAAAATCTAAGTAAATGTATTTTCCTATTTGTTACAGGTGTCTGTCTTAGTGCCCTGTACAGAGACAGTGCTCATTAATAATTAATGATTATTTATTTTGTTCATTCCTCATTCACTATTTAAAGGTGTCATGGATTTAATGATAGTTGTCTCTTAAAATTCTTTGGAACTTTTAAATTTATAAATCAGTAAGCTGTAAAACTGGACTGCAAAATCTATTCTAATTCTTTCCTCTCCTTCTATTTCTTTCATGTCTGGTATGTTGCCCATGATAAATATTTGTTGAATGAGCCCTTTTCATTTTTCTTAGACTGATTTCACAGCCTTAAAAAGTAGACAGGCAAAGGCATATGCTTCATGTTACAGATTAACACAATCAAGAATTGGAATCACAGTGACTTGTTCAAAGTTATGCATAGCAAAGACTTGTAACTCAGACTTCAAACCAGCATGCCTTCAACTACATAGGACTGTTCTAATTTTGTTTCATGTTTTTAACTTTCGTAATAATTTCTTCTATTAAAAACCCATTTGAGATATGTATATGTTTTAATTTTCTAATTCAGATGCTAACTTCTTAAGTGGTATTATCTTATACATTTTTGTGTGGTTCTGGGTATGGAACCCAGGGGCCTTCTACCTCTGGGATACACCCCCAGACATATTTTTTAATTTGGAAACAGGGTCTCACTAAGTTGCTGAGAGCCTCACTAAATTGCTGAGGATAGCTTTGAACCTGAGATCCTCCAGTCTCAGCCTCCCAAGTACTGGGATTACAAGCATGCACCACCAGGCCCAGGCATCTTATAAATTCTTTTGGAAAGCATGTATGAAAGTCAGTGGATTAAACTCAGAAAAATGAATAACTTTTTCTCTGTAATACTTTATTTTTGGTTGCTCTGTGGTTGCCATATTTAAATAAAACAGATTAGCTATTTCTTATGCTTATTTTTTTTTCTTTTTACTCTAAGCATTAACATTTATGCAGCATTAATACCTATTCTTTTTTTTTTTTTTGCGGTACTGGGGACTGAACTCAGGGGCATTCTACCTCCGAGCTATACCCCCAGCCCTATTTTTTATTCTTTATTTTGAAACCGGGTCTCACTAAGTTGCAGAGTGCCTCACTAGGTAGCTGAGGCTGGCCGCGAACCTGGATCTTCCGGTCTCAGCCTCCCGAATGCTGGGATTACAAGCGTGCACCACCACGCCCGGCTCATTAATACCTATTCTTTTGATGACTTCCTTTCTCTGTTGTAGTCTCTGGAATCTTTTGGTGGTGTTTCAAACTGGCTTTTTAGCGACACTGATTGCACTTAGTGATCCTAGTACTTGCAATCACTTACTGGATACTCGTTTTTACTTATAACATTATGAGTCTGGAGTTCCTTTGTATGCTACAGGTATCATCCAGCACCTTGTGCAAATGCACAAACTATTAAATATGGAAAGTGACAACTATGAAGCTGGCTTTCGTTTTGGAGCAATACTGGATATTTTTTCATTAGGGGAATTAGTAGGCTGCCGAAACTATGGAGTTATTTGAATCAATCGATCTGACTACCAAAGGAAGCCAAGGCATTGGCAGTGAGGGCTGGGGAGTTTTACTTGCCAGGGGGCCCTGGCTGCATTCCTCCTGCTGTTTCAGCTGATTTCTTCTTCTCCTTCTTCTCCAATTACTCCAAGAACCTCCATAATTTTCATGAACTGATTGGACGGGTGGTAGAACATTGGCTAAGATTTATGTAAATATGTATTGTCAGGAAAAGGGAGAAAATAATGTATCTGGGAAGAGGGAATGCTGAGTCAAACTAGACATTTTCCCATTGCTTTTTTATGCTTCTCTTTCCTGCAAAACAGATTTTCAGTTATTTTGGTGGGAGATGAGCAATCATTGCCTCGGTTGCTTTAGTTGATGGATTGCTATTATTATTTTTTCTGAACAGAAAGAATGTGATGAGAAAACTTGCTTCAGGAGTGTTTACAATGTTATCTTTTTATGGTGGGTATTTGGCTTAGGGATATTGTTTGCATATTTTCATTCCTGTCTGCCCTGTCAAATAGGACAGAACTGGGTTTGTTTCTCAGTTCATTTACATTCATTTTCAACAGTTTTAGAAGACACCTAGGTTTGTTTTTCATTCAAACTGATTCACTTTTTTAAAGTTTGCATTTGGTTTATAATGAGTGAAAAAATTAACACAGGATTAATTTGAAGGTTAACAAATTATTTTGGGATTCCTGCTCATTTTAAATTTCTGCTCAAAACTTTGAAGAGATAAAGTTCCAGGAATATTAGAATCTCTTAAATTAATTGTGCTTCCTTTCCCAACTTACCTTCAATTGGGAGACCATTTATTTTGAGAGAAATAATCGATAAAATGAAATTACAATGCACTGAACTAACAGAGATTTGCTGTTTCAATGATCTAGTACAGTGGCCTGTTGGAAAGAAAAATCCTCAAACCAAATCAACATCAAAACTCTTGAAAATCTATTACTCAGCTTAACCAGTCTTATTTTTAATCTTCTGCATTTCAGCTTCATCTGCAAAGTAAAATTACTGCTTTTATCTTTAGCATTTTAAATGTATATGTGGGCAGTTGGGGTGGGGTGTGTTGAATAGGAACCTAATCCAAAGTTATAGTACAGATTTCACGTGGCGTCTTCTTGTCAATTGTTACTTTAAGTGAAAACAATTTACTTAAATGAATTAATTATCATAGTTTTAGAGTACTTTGAGCTCTTATGTATAATTAAGGGAAGCTATAAGTTTCCTGATAATAAAAGTTCAAGCTAAATCTCCACATTATGCAAACTCTGACCTTCAGTGATGATGTATCATTACTGGGTTTTTCTTCCTGTCTTCTTTGGTCATGGATATATTACAGGGAAGTATTTTTTTTTTCTGTGTTTCTTATTTTAGGTCTTACAAGTGTATTTCCTTTAAAGTTTCTATTTGGAGTTAAAAGTTCACAGAGATAAATGTGAAGATGAAATATTTAAGAAGTAGAGCGAAGTATTTCTCAGGAAGAGAAGATGCAGGGTATGAAAAATGCTTAGGATTAAGTGGATTGGTTGGTAAAATAGATCATATGGATTAATAGATACAATTACTTAAATTGTTTATAGTCTTAGATGTGATATTATTTTGATTTGAACATAGTGAGAAAGGGACCAAGAAGTAGACAAGCATAGAAATCATATAATATTATAAATATTTAATATAAAGGTTATTAAAATTATGTTTGTTAAGAACTTACTATGCTACAGGAGGGGGGAAATGAGAGGATTTTGCCCATGTTTAAACCGACATATAGATTTTTCTTTGTGGTCCAATTCAAATTCCGTCATGTCTTCTATGTGGTCTCAGCCTCTCAGTCAGTGTCAGTGAGTTTTTTGAATTTTCACTGCATGCTGCTTTTCTCTTTTGCACTCTCCTTACTGCTTTGCCTTGTGTTAGGGTAGTGGTAAGATAGAAAGAGCAGAGACATTGTAGTGAACTAGTTCAATCAAACTTTCTAAGTCCCAGTTTACTCACTTGTACAATGGGAATAGTAAAACGGACTCCTGTGGTTCTTGTGAGGAGTCAACTGGAAAGCATAATACCTGGGGCTGGCGGAACAGGCACTCAATAAATGTCAGTGTCCTCATTTCTGAGTTTCATGTCTAGTTTCCCTTGTAATCTGTAAGTTCCTTTAGGGCAGGAAAATATGTTTTATGTTCACAGAGCCTAGAGCCAAGTAGGTTCTAAATGATTATTTGTTGAATTTAATTTGCTGTCCTGCTGTGGAAACTTAGTTTAGCACTGTTGATTCCCATTTCTTTTTCCTCTGCCACCTTAGATTGAGATAAACATGTTGCTTTCATGAAATTGAGGACTTAATTCACAGAATGCCATTCTAATATGACTTATTCCAAAGAGTTTATTATAGTAAGGTTCAAATTTCCCTGGAAATTTAATTATATTCTATAAAATCTTATTAGCCTGTCTCATGGCATCACAGTCACAGTGGAGTTCTGGTGTGTTGAAGATGGTGGAGTCTGTATCTGCAGAGATCTGTCTAATGGCACAGGGTGAGAACATGGGAAATAAATGACAGAAGGAAAGCAAATGCAAATTTCTTGCAAATTACATTACTTGACATTTTCAATCACTAACCTTCCAAAGTATGTTCTAATTTCCTAAAATAAACCAAGAATTCAATTTCTCGTGAGCTCCCTTTGCTTAATTAATTATTAGTAGCAGACAGTATTCTGTGATCTGCTGTAATTTGTCATCTTCGTATTTATCTAGTATCTGGCTAAAAAATGAACAGGAGCATTCTGATTCAGCAGAACTGATTTCATAACTCATCTGTGTTATAGAGCAGAAATGAATAAATGTTTGCTGAACATGCCATGTATGCTTTGATCATCAAAATGTTAGCTTTCCTCAAAATACAAGCTCAGAGAAATCTTTCTGAAGTTTGCTGGCTGACCTATTCCCCATAGATTTTTCTACAGAAGTAAGTCAGGTCTTGTTCCATTATAGCAAAATATCATGCAAGCAGCTACCATTTCATAAATTTGTTTCATGATTGGAATATGAGAGCTCTTTTAATGCTTCCTCAGTAGGACTTGAAGTTATATATTCATTATTTTTTTTCTTTAAGAGCATAAGTATATCCTAAATATGGAGGTTAGTTCTTCAAAAACAAAGAATACTCTTTTTATTAGAATGAAGACTGAACAGGCTTTTCATTCATGCAATAACATTAGTTGTACTTTATATTTGTCCCTAATTATTTCATCAAAACATAATTAGTTAGCATTTGTTATCTCTGTATTATGGATGGGAGAAATTGAGGCTCATTATTGACTCTGTATTAGCTAGCTGCAAATTTAGAAAAAAATGTGCTGCTATCCTAATGATATGCTTTTGTTTTCCCTTTCAGTTTCAAAGGACACTTGAGTCTCTTAAAAATGTTTCCAACAAATCTGACCTCCAGAAAACCTACCAGAAGCTTGGGAAGGAGCTTGAAAATCTGGATTACTTGGCCTTCAAACGTCAGCAGGTAGGAATTGATGCTCTCCTTGGTAGGGCATTTGAACACTTTAGACTTCCTGCTGTCCTGCTTGTGAGAGGGGGCAGGCAGGGCCAGGGAGACTTTTCTTTTAAAGGTTAGGGTACAAATAACTTTTGCTGAGTTGATACACGTTTACACATCTTTGTGCATTGCTCAGTTGGTCCTTACTTGTAGATGTGTACTTTAGGGGTTTACACATGTGTCCTGATACCTGTTTTAAAGAAAATCCCTTCTGCTTTGTTGAGGGTCCAACTACCCTCTGACTAGCGATACCTCAGCAGCCTAAAGGGAACCTCTACAGTGGCTTGGCTAAGTGGCTTCTACATTTGATAGAGGATACCCAAGGAGAAAAATCACCCAAAGACCAGAAGAAGGTTGTGGGTATACAGACAAAACTAAAAGAGTCATAAATCTACCAGAATATGAATTGACTTTTTGTTTCCTTTTTTGATCTTTGAAGATGAGTAAAAATTTGCTAAATGTGAAAGGTTAAAGGAAAGTATACTTTAAAAATGCACATTTTTGCCTTCTTGTATATGATTTATCTGTATAGATAAATCTAGAGCAAAAGAAGACTCTTAGAAGGCTGCTTTTAAAATTGATACTTCATGAAACTAATATTTTAATGGCTGTATTCCATGTCTTTTGGAGATACTTCCACGCTTCCTATGGTGGATCTTCTCCAGCTGAGGTATAGCCACTAGGTGGCAGGGTTGTCAAGCTTTTACTTTCAATGGGCTATTTATTCTGATCACAACAGTCCATGAAACACTTAAGTTAGGTTGCATGAAATTTGGGACTGTGCTCAATGGCAGATGATATCTTGAGAAGTGACAAAATAGCTGACTTGTGTGGCCAGGCACTGAGTCCTTCATTGACAAGTCTTATCTGTTATTGTGGCAAAGGGTGTGACATTGCCTAATTTATAAATTTTGCATCGTTTGAATGGAGGTTTTCAAAGCAGAACTTCTTATGTTTAGTTAAACTTCATTAAATCAACATGATATGGTCTAGAAATATTGGCCTGAAAGAGAATTATGATCTAAGTTCTTGCTCTATCAAAGATGTTAGGTGGACATTTAACCTTTCTGTGGCCCTATTTTTCAAGGAACTATATTTGTTATCTAGAATGGTTCAGGGCAAATGAATCTCTACACATACTTTAATTTATATGAAAAAAGGATACACTATCTGTTTAAGTTTTATTTTTTAAAAAATTAACACTGGCCTGGGTATTAGCACAAATAACAGAGATAGTCACAGTTACTGAGAGCCACTGTAGTAAGTTCCCAAATGCAGCTGCTTAAAATTCATACCATGAGTCACTGCTCTGGCCCATGTAATTTTTAGTACAGTTTTGTTTCCAAGATCATATTTTACCATCAAGGGGTATCTGAGTTGGCAGGCAGTGGTAACTGTCCTCTTATCTTTTCTCATTAGCACATTTCCAGTGATTAGATTCTTACATTAGCTAATTGTGAATTTGAAAGGAGGTCAATGCTTCAAGGACAGAAGGGTGGCATTCTGGGACAATAGCATTGGGGACAGGTAAACTGTGTGTGCATGGCACATCTTTATATATGTGTATAAAAATCATAGATGCTATTTAGTAAATGACAACTATATACATAGTATGACTAAAACATTTATGAATTACGTACTAAATACTTAAAATGACAGAGAGGGATTAGTTCTATCAGAACCATTTACAGATGAAAAAACTATTAAGAAAGAGAGTTAAGTAACTCTCCTATTGTTGTTGTGCTAATAACGCATGAAGCTGGTCTTAAAACTAAATCACACTGACTCTAAGCCTGGAGTATTACGTATCCAGGATAGGCAGGGTTCAGAAGGGGTCAGAACATCAGCTACTCTTTGGCTTGTTGGAATTTGTCTTTTATTTCCTATCTAATTACTTTATAGCTCCAAAAACCTATTAAGCACACACTAGAAGAAAAAATTTTTTTCTTACTGGAAAAGATTCAGGTCTCTGTATAATTGCTAATTCAGCAAGAAAAGTTCCTTGTCATAAGGCAGAATTCTTTGTACTAGAAAATTAGTTATGGTTTGTTCCTTGGTCTAACCATATTTATCATTCCTTGTTGTGGCAGAGTGTAAACTGCAAAAGGACAGGGCCGTGTCAACCACCACCTTCAGTGCTGTATCTTCACCAGCCTCACAATATCAGACTCTTAGCACATACTCAATAAGTACTGGTATGGTGTTGCTGTGAACAAAGAAGCATGCCAAAAGTTTTTTCCTTTGATTATAGGCAATTAAAATCAATGTGTTTGTGTCACTTTTAAAATTCAGAAGGGCATTATCCCACAACTTCCTGTATGCCAAAGGCTGACAGATTGTCTCTTGCTCTGTGCATTATTTAGTTTTTCTTCTAACATAATTCATTCTTCTATCTGCTTCTTTAACCAAATAGAAAATGCCAATATTACTTAGGCTCTGAATTATGAATGTTTAGTGAATCAACTATAATAATTTTCTTGGATTCATTCATTAGACTTTACTTTCTTTTCTATAATATTTTTAACATCATTTTTGAGAGATTTTCCCATCACCAGATAGACCTCTGGAGTACTTTGTTCCATTTTTTTTTTTAACTTCTGTTTTTTGAAAAAACTACTGTATTTTTTCTCCTAGGCATAAACTTAAGCTATTCCTTGGGTCAGGGCACAAGTGTCTCTACATTTTCTTATTTTCAGGGGAATAATCTTTTTTTTTTTTTTCTAGTACCAGGGATTGAACCTAAGGTCTCACACATGCTAAGCAAGTGCTCTACCACCGAGCTAGATCTCTGGCCCCATTTTCCTACTTTCAAAAGACTAATGTTGAAAGTAGCTTTGGTTAGAACAGGTGAGACAGAGGGCTGGAATAGATGAGGTAGGGGTATACTGATGAGTTAGCCTGAAGGAAATAGATGACAAAGCGGGATTAACCTCCAAAACAAAGGCTCTTTCAGCTCTAGCTATCTGGAGATACACATTTGGAGCTAATCTGCTTGGACTGCTTTTTTTTTTTTTTTTTTTTTAATCCTCCTGGTTGATATTACAAGGGAACAGTAGTAGCAATCTCCAGCTATTATAGAGATCCAAAACTTACATATTAATTGGTGAAGTTACAAATCAAGAGATTTTCTTGAGGCTTTGGTTTTGTGGAGTAAAATGAAATAAGGTTTGATAATCTAGACTCTAATTCCTTTCTCTTTTCTTCTACCTTTACTACTTATGATAACATTATAAAAACATCCCATTTCCAGAGGTTTCTGAAGTCTTTTGATATAAATTAAAGTTGACATTATTGAGTTAAACATTATGTAGACTAAAGCACATTTACATGTTGATGTGAAAATGTGTGAAATTAAGATATTATATTTCAGATACACACCTATGTTGGAACACATCACATATCCCTGATCCTTATCTCCTTGATCATGGCATATTATTCTTGCCTTCTGATCTTTGCACAAAGTTTATATAACTTGATATTAAGAATATACAGCCCCTTTCTATTTACTTTTTTTTTTTTTTTTTGCGGTACTGGGAATTGAACTCAGGGGCATTCTACCTCTGAGCTATACCCCCAGCCCTGTCTTTTTATTCTTTAATTTGAAACAGGGTCTCACTAAGTTGTGGAGTGCCTCACTAGGTAGCTGAGGCTGGCCACGAACCTGGATCCTCCAGTCTCAGCCTCCCAAATGCTGGGATTACAAACGTGCGCCACACGCCCAGCTCTATTTACTTATTTAACTAATTATTCTTATATATCTAACTGAAGTCTTTCCTCTTTCTGACACCTCATCCTATGACCTCTAGTCAATATATAAGTTCCTCATTATTTTTTTTTTGCCATTCTTAGCTTTTATCTGGCCATAAAATTTATCATCTTATTGATTATACAATCATTGAGAATCCATGGAGTGCAGAAGTTAGAGTGTGGGCTTAGTAGTTAGCTAAAGCTAGTTAGACTGTTGATGCTGCCTTAACCATCCAACTTTCCTCATTTAAAACAAGAGGAAAATAACACCTAACTTATAGCATGTTTTGAGAAAACAGTATATAAAGTGGGAAGTTAGTTCTTTAAAATGTACGAGAGGCTTAGCACAGCACATGTTTAGTATTAAGAGCTATCAGTATTGTTTTGTATTATTCTCAAGGCTTTTTCCTAAATGGTTTGAAATTTCCATAAGGATATTTTCTCTTTTATATACATTTGTACACATACAGGGTCCAGTACTGTTTTGACCATATAGGATGAAATATTTTGAACATATATAGTCTAGCAGTTGGTGATGCTGTGTCATAGAAGGAACATGATAACTCTCAAGAAAGAATTGCAACATTTTGTTCTGTGTCTGTAGAGATATCTCTTGATGGACAGTGAAATTAAGGTCCTGAAATTAAGTGCCATGGCATTCCATGGGAGAAATAGTGTTGAGCCCAATGACCTGGCCTAATTCCAACTCATGTAATCATTATATCCTATGTATCTGAATTTTGTCCTTTCAGATAGTAAGGTTTAGTGCAATATGATCTTTAGTGATGATGTTCAGGAATAAACGATTGACCACCTAGATAATCATCCTAGTCTTACCCTGAAACTCAAGAGTGCTGAGGACACAAGAAGATAATATAGGGATCCTGTGAAGCCATGTTTACCAGAACAAAACAAGCTGTTAATTTACTAAAGCATATAGAGAAGAGAAAAATCAATAAATTTTAGCATGAATCTTCAGCCATGTTAAGTCTTATAGCAAGAAAAATCTCATGCAACAGGTAGGATGAGGGAATATGCAATGATTCTGCCCTGGGAGTGGTTTCTCTGTAAGGAGAATATAAGGTAAAAATAACTTCCCACTGGAGTTAACATTAAAATGGAGGTCATAAATGTATTTTATTTAAGACCTTTCAAAATAAGAAATAAATACATCTGGAGATACTCAGGTGTCGTCTAATGAAATGTGCAGTTGTAAGCTGCACTGAATGAATGGCAAGGGGAGGTGCTAAGCTTCTAGAACAATGGTTCTATATGCAGTAGATTCACATCAGTGGCCTTTGTTAGATGAAATATGTTAATTGCTCAATTGGGAGAATATCTTCCCTTCCTTGCTCCATAATTAATCCAGCTCTCTTGAAAGAGTTGTGATTGAATTATTCCTTTAAAAAGTCAGTGAACTAATGACTGCTATATTAAAATATTCATGTTTTAGATGATATTATGTTTCTTATTTACCCAGTCAAGTAAAATGATTATTTATGCTGTCTTAAAATCTGTTTCTGAATATCTCAAAGTATTTCAGACATTATTTAAAAATTCACTGCACAGATATTAAACTGCTGAATTATGAAGCAGTGTGGTATACCAAAGTTTAAATCAACCCAAACCTATTTTATTCTATCCACTACATATGCAATTTTATTTTTATTTCATTATACATAGTTGTTTGTCCCAGAGGTGAATAGAAATGATTGTTACACTTATTTTTATTTTTTGTTTTCTAATTTGAAGAGAAAGAAGGTTGGATACATTTTTCAAGGTTACTCTGAGTAGTAACAGATCCTGAATTAATATTCACATTTCTTCATTTCCAACTTATTGCAATAGCCATGAGGCCATTTTCACTACTTCCTAAACTATAGATCTTTTAAGGTGACTTCTTTTTCTATAGTTAAAATATGAAGGAAAAAACCTTATGGATTTTTATATAAGAAATTTGCCCTTTATTTAAAAATGAATGATCAAAATGATGCATTATTATATATTTGCTCTACTTCTAAAATTTGGTTTCCATTTTGAATAGTTAATGGTCTTCTATTGGTAAAGCAAAAACATTAAAGAGACATACTTTAAGTTCTAAGGTTTACAATTCTGTTTTCATCTGTTGTCTCTGGAGTTCAGTTTATTAGTGACACTTAGGTATAAAGCTGTTGAATCAAACACATAGTAGCTGATTTTCCTGCACTAGAAAAGACTTATTAATTTTTACAAGGTCGTTTGCTGTACGATAGTTTGCCTTGTGGGCAGCTTAGAGCTACTTTATAGAGGAAATGTTTGTTGGAAATAGTTAATGCTTTGTTGTTTTTAAAAAATTTACAATGCTGATAGGAATTTCAGAGGTATTAAAAATTTCCACATTTGTATCAGTGTGGTGCTCATTTGTGAATAATTTTATATTGACATACCTAAGTCCATAAGATTGCCAATAAAAATTGGTATTGCGAAGAAATAATAGAGTTCTAAAAGAGTTAACTCTGAAAATGATATCTGCTCTAATCTTTTTCATAGTTTTCCAAGTGCTCCAGCAATCTAAGGACCTGTCACTGAGACCCAACTCTTAAAGATCTTGTCTGCCACCTCTCATATCACACGAGGGACTAAACTTTGGGGGGAAAACTATATCTGAATCATAGCACCATCCTCATTATGATATCCTAATCACAAATTTTATGGTTTATTTATTTTTCAGATTTATTGAAATATAGTTGGCAAATAAAACTGTACATATTCAAGATATATAATGTAATGCTTTGATACACACACGCCATGGAATGATTATCAAGATGATTCTAATTAAAATATCCATCAACTCATTATTTTTTGAAATGAGAACATATAAGATCTACTCTTAGCAAATTTCAATTATATAATATATTATTATTAACTATAGTCATCATTCTGTACACTAGATCCCCAGAACTTATTCATCTTATAAATAAAAATTTGTATCATTCGACTAACATCTCATTTCTCTCACCTCTCAGACACTGATAGCTTCTGTCCTACTCTCTATTTTATGAGTTCTACATTTTTAGATTCCACATACATGTGAAATCATGCAATATTTGTCATTCTGCGTCTGGCATATTTCACATTGATTGATGTCCTCTAGGTTCATCAGTGTTATCACAAATGGAAAAATGAAAGTATCTCCTTTTTAAAGGCTCAAAACACACACACACACACACACACACACACACACACACACACACACACACACACCCTATATTTGCTTTATCGATTTATCTGTCACTGGACTCTTAAATTGTTACTATGTTTTGACTTTTTTTGTGTGTGGTATTGGGGATTGAACCCAGGGACTTAGTACCTCTGAGCTACACCCTAAGACGTATTTTTTATTTTGGAACAGAGTCTTGCTAAGTTGTTGAGAGTCTTGCTAAGTTGCTGCGGCTGTCTTCAAACCTGTGATCCTCCTGTCTCAGCCTCCCAAGTACTGGGATTATAGGTGTACATCACCATGCCCAGTTTAATTATTGTGAATAAAGCAATGAACACAGACGGCAGATATTTCTTCAATATACTGATTTGATTTAATTTTATATATACTGAGAAGTGGAATTATTGGATTGTATGGTAAAAATTTTTTCGTGTGTGTGATTCTAGAAATGGAACTCAGAACCTTGTGCATGCTAGGCAAGTGCTCTACCACTGAGCTACTCCTCCAGCTCCCTTATTTTAATTTTGTGAGAAATCACCATCCTGTTTTTCATAATGACTATACCAATTTACATTTCCACCAACAATGTGTAAGGATTTCCTTTTCTGTTCATCCTCGCCAACAGTTACCCTTTGATTTTTGGTAATAGCCATCTCTACAGGTGTAAAGTGATATCTTGTGGTTTTTATTTGCATTTCCCTCATGATTAATAATGTTGAGCACTTTTTCATATACCTCTTGCTCACATATATGTCTTCCTTGGAAACATGTCTTTTCAGGTCCTTTGCTCATGTATTAATTGGGTTATTTGGTTATTTTGCTATGATAACAATTATTTATTTTGGATATTAACCTTTTATCACATTTAAAGTATGCGAATATTTTCTCCTATTTTATGGATTGCCTCTTTGTTGATTGTTTCCTTTGCTTTGCAGAAACTTTTTGTTTTTGTGTAGTCTCAGTCTCATCTCACTTAATTCATTTTTGCTTTGGTAGCCTGCTCTTTTTGTGTCATATCCAAAAAGTAATGGCTGACAGCAACGTCATGGAGCTTCCCCTTAGGTTTTCATATAGCAGTTATATGATTTCAGATCTTACATTTAAACCTTTAATGAAATTTCAGTTGATTTTTGCATATAATGTAAATAAGGGTAAATTTTTTTTTGCATGTGAATATCTAGTTTTCCCAATCCCATTTATTGATCAGACTATCATTCCCCACATTATATATTCTTGGCACCTTTGTTGAAGATTAGTTGATTATGTATGTATGGGTCCATTTCTGGGCTTTCTGCTGTGTTTCCACAGTGTCTGATTCTATGTGTCTGCTTTTATGCCATTGCCATACTGTTTTTGTTTCTGTAGCTTTGGAATATAATTTGAAATCAGAACGTGTGATGCCTCCATCTTTGTTCTTGTAGAATATTACTTTAGTTGTTTAGAGTCTTTTGTGGTTCCATAAAGAATTTTAGATTTTTTTTCTATTTCTATGAAAAATGCCAATGAAATTTTGAGAATTTGAGTCTATAGATTGCTTTAGGTAGTATGGATATTTCAACAATATTGATTATTTTGATTCATGACTGGAATATCTCTTCATTTGTGTCTTTTTCCCCCAGTTTTGTTCATCAGTGGTTGGTATTTTTCAGTGTACAGATTGTTTACTTTCTTGATTGAATTGATTCATAAGTATCTTATCTTCATTACTATAAGTGAGATTGTTTTCTTGATTTCTGTTTGCAGTTGTTCATTGTTAGTGTATAGCAGTGCTTTCACATGCTGATTTTATATCCTGTAACTTTATTGAAGTCATTTGTTAGTTCCAGCAGTCTTTTGGTAATTTCTTTAGTGTTTCTATATGTAAGATAATTTCATCTCTAAACAGAGGCAATTTAATTTCTTCCTTTCTGATTTGGATGACTTTTATTTCTTTTCTTACCTAATTGTTTTTAGTTTGGGCTTCTAGCAATATGTTGAATAGAAGTGGCAAGAGTGGACATGTTTGTCTTGTTGGTTTTTCACCACTAAGCAAATGTTAATTGTGGGTTTCTGACATATGGCTTTTATTGTGTTAAATATATTACTCTATATCTAGTTTATTAGAATTATTTGTCATAAAAGGATGTTGAATTTGGTGGGTGCTTTTTCTGCATCCATTGAGATGTTTACATGATTCTTGTTCTTCATTTTGGTAATGTGGTGTATCACATTTATTGTTTATATAGAATGTCCTTTTATCCCAAGAATAAATTTTGTCTGGTCGTGGTAAATGATCCTTTTAATATTTTGTTGAATTCAGTTTTCTAGTGTTTTGTTAAGGAGTTTTACAGCTATGTTTATCAAGGCTAGTGGCCTGTAATTCTCTTTACTTGTAGTTTCTTTGGCTTTGATATCAGGATAATGCTCGCCTTGAAAATGAATTTGGAAATAGAACCTCCTCTTCAATTTTTTGGAAGAGTTTGAGAAGGATTTATATTAATTTATTCTTATTCTTATTCTTATCCTTATCCTTATCCTTATCCTTATCCTTATCCTGATCCTGATCCTTATCCTTATCCTTATCCTTATTCTTATTCTTATTCTTATTCTTATTCTTATTCTTATTCTTATTCTTATTCTTATTCTTCTTAGTGGTATTGGGGATTGAACCCAGGGACACTGTAGGACCTCACTAAGTAGCTGAAGCTAGCTGTGAATCTGCAATCCTCCTGTCTCAGCCTCCCAAGTACTGGGATTACAAGTGTGCGCCATTATGCCCAGCTTTGTATTAGTTCTTTAAGTATGTTTTAGAATTCAGCAGTGAAGCCATCATGTCCTAGGCTTTTGTTTGATGGGAGATTTTAAATTACTTATTCAATCTCCTTATTATGACATTCAGATTTTCTATTTCTTCATGATTCCATCTTGGTAAGTTATCTGTCTAGGAATTTATCCACTTCTAGATTGTCCAATTTATTGACATAAATGTTCTTAAGAGTCTCTTACGAGCCTTACTATTTCTGTTGTATCAGTTCTATTGTCTTCTCTTTCATTTCTGATTTTATTTATTTGAATATTCATTCTCTTTTTCAGTCTAGCTAAAGGTTTGTCACTTTTGTTTTTTCAATTATAGTTTATTTTGAAGCTTCTTCTTCATATGAAAGAACAGATTTCTGCATATTACATTATTGTAGATCACATATTTCAGCAGTTGTAGAAATTGTTCTTCACACATTGACTTGCCACAAGACAGATGAGATCAAGGTGAAGACAGCAGAATCTAAGGTTCAGGATGCTGAAGAAGAGTAAGAATGGAGTATGTTAGTCTCGAATTGTAGTGTTCACTGTGACTTGGCCAAACTGGTCATGAGCCATCTGGTATTGACTTAGAAACATTTGTTTCAGAAAATCAAGCTTAGTCACATATTTACTATACAACCAATGAAAAATAGCATCTCAGACATATTCATAATACAATTGTATATCCAGGCTGTGCATCTCTACCTGGGTGCACAGTCAGAAAACATCACAATGATTATTGCAGTGTCCTTGCCAGGTGAAAATATTACTGGTAGAGCTTTCTGGGTTAATAGTAGTTCTGGGAGAATGCCTAGGGTACTACTGGCTAAAATTCAAAGTGTTGAGCCTGCTTAGATGAGGCCAATAGTTCTGACATCAGAGCTTAAAATATGCACATACTAATCATACAGCCATCTGTAGATATTAAGCTATTGCTTTGTTAGGGGATGATTGCCTGAGAGCTAATTTAATATGTAATGAGAAGTTATGTTCATTTCTTCACTTTTTAAAGCCATACTAATTTTTCTCTCTAAAATAGCATATTTGGACAGTTTTAAGTTTGCTAGTGAGGAGGAAAAGAATCAGATTTTATATAATATCTTGTGCTCCAAATGTGACAGCAGTAGAAATATGTATGCAGAAATACATCTATTGAGGAGAAATGTCACCAGAAGATGGAGCAGTGTTGCTGGTTTGTTCCATATTTTGTGATGCAGAGGGATATGTGTATATATAGATGTACTTCTATACACTCTGGTTTCAAATAACCAAAAATATAAATTAATGTTTTTCAGAGCTAATATTACATTTTAGATTGAATGTCTTTGAATTTTTATAGTGTAAATAGTCCCCCCCCCCCATGGTCAACTTATTGCCCAGATAAACTATATTTATCTTAATATTTTTAGTATCATTTAAGGGATTTTAGCAAGGTGTCACAATATCAACCTGTGATGTATATTGCATACCTCTTTTTAAAATTGTATCTTTACAAACTAACCTCATTAAAAATTTTTTATGTAGCATAGTGTTAATACATGCTAACATTCTCTTTATAAATGCTGCTTGTATTATTATAGCATCTGGTAGCATCATAGTTCAGTATTTATCATCTACTCCATTATAAAACCTTTGTTCCAAAAGAGTTGTATGAGCCTATTAGATATATACACAATTAAGTAGGTAATGATCTGTGGCTACATCCATATAGCTTCAACAGCTGACCTGTGGCTGATTTTCCAAGTGTGGTGCTGATTGTTGATAGGAAATATGTTATGGGATAGAAATGTTTAGATTATTTTGAGCTTTTCTTTTTTTGCTTTGAAGTTTAAGTTGCATATTTTGTTTTAATCTTACTATTTGCTTTATGAAGAAATTATAATGTAGTAGTCCCCCATTATCTGCAGTTTTACTTTCCAAGATTTCAGTTACCTGTGGTCAACCACTGCCTGAAAATATTAAATGGAAAATTCCAGCAATAAATAATGCATAAGCTTTAAACTGCACAACATTCCGAGTAGCTTGATGAAATCTCACAGCATCCTGCTTTGTTCTGCCCAAGATGTGACTCATTCCTTTGTTCAGCATATCCACGCTGTGTACTCTACCAAGCCTGTTAGTCACTTTATAGTTGTCTAGGTTCTCAGATTGACTGCCACAGCATCACAGTACTTGTGTTTAAGTAACCCTTATTTTACTTAATAATGGTCCCCAAACAGAACAGTAGCGATGCTGGCAATTCAAATATGCCAAAGAGAATCTGTGAAGTGCTTTTGTTAAAAGGTGAAATAAGATCTATGGTAACTATGAAATCATGAAGAAAGAAAAAAGAAATTTGTGCTGTTTTTACTGTTGCACTTCAAATTGCCAAAAGTGATGGCTAACATGTGCAATAAGTTCTTAGTTAATTTGAAAGGGGCATTAAATTTTATAGTTTAGTGTACTATCCAAGGTTTCAGGCATTCACTGGGGGTCTTGGGATACATGCCTCTTGAATAATAGCTATTGGTATTTATCTCTGTTGTACTAAATTCTCCATCCAAACATTGGGAGTTATTGAAACTCTTTTTGGTTCTTATGTTTGTGCAGAATGAAATGGTCCACCACACTGATAATAGCTATACATTTATGTCTTCCTCCTAAATTTATATTTATAAAATTGAAGATAATTGAATTTGGGTCATTTTTTCCCCAACTTCAATGTGAGATTTATTGAGAATAGTTATGCTACTTTTGACAATTTCAATAATGATCACATGTGAATATAGAGAAGTTAAATGTGGAGAATTATTCTGGTGAATCTTCAAGTTTTGGAGTTTGTCTTTTGAGCCCAAGTTAAAGGTTCATACTTCAGGATAAAGATATCATTTTTTAATTTGGGTTGAAACAAAAAGTCTTGTGATGTGTCATATGAATAAAGAGAATTTTTGTAAGTAGTTGTGTGCATTTGTTGAGAAAAAATGGACAAAAAGTTTTAGCTTGCCTCTGGCCCACTGTAATAAAAACAGACATCTATGTTGTATGTACAAACAAACATACATTGAGCTCTTAGAGTAGACTAAAACACTGTTGGCAATACTGAAGGACATAGTTCATTGTATTTTAGGATAAGTAGATGTTGTTGCCATTGTTTTTATGACATCTGACATTAAAACATTTACTTTGAAGACTAATAAATGAGTAATAAAATTTCAGAATAAAAAAGTTAAGATACGTATATAAACCTTATAGAAGGTGAAGTGCACGTTACCTAAGGACTTCTTTGAAAATAAGTTCATATCAGAGGATTATAAATACCAGTAGTAATATATAGCTTGTGATTTTTAATGAAAACTATGGTTGGCATTTCTTATTTGCTATATCACATTGTAAACTTGCTCTAAAATTGCTGAAATTAGGACAGTGCTAAGAATTTATTTCACTATATCATATTATAAACAATTAAAGTTCTCTTCATAAGGGATAGCCATGCTGGGAAAAACTATAACTCACTTTATATCTAGTCATCTATATGAATATACTCCTTAATCATACTCCAAAAATTGGCTGTAACAAAAGTTCTCTTGGGCCAGGACTGGAGTAAACAACAGAGTGAGAACATCCTCTTGGAAAGGAAACTCAAAATTGCTGTGATTTTAGAGATTTTGATTTTTTAAAAAATGAAAATGCACTAAAAAATAGATAATGTATTAAATCATGAAAACATTTGGACTTGGAACTTGGCTTCAATAAAGGCAGAAAGTACCGTATTTGTTTTAAACTTAGCTTCTTCCTGAGCACTAACACAAGCCTCTTAAGAATAAAAGCCCCACCAGTGTGTGAAGCTAGTCTGGTAAAAATAAAAAGTCACAATCGAGTCTGTTATACAAGATAAGAGTTGTACTCTTTATACATAGAAACCATTTTCTACTAGAAAGGGTTGTAAAAATGATAGAATTATCAAGAAAGCCAGTTTTATGGAAAGAAGATCCATGGTTTGTTTTGGGGCTGGTCTACTACTGTCTGCCAGTACTCCCCATTTCTCCAGGGTGGGAGACATGTTAAAACTTTCTCCAGTAAACTTTGGGGTACCTGACATAGCCAGTGAATCCTAGGTCCTAACTAGATGTCTGTGAGTAAAAAAGTGTTTAGGAATCTTAGGGAAAAAGTGAATGTTTTCTGCCATGTTGTCAGCTAAAATCTTTCCTTTCAGTCCTAGGATGATGTAAAGGCATCAAAAAATTTCCTTGGGACCAGAATGTAGTGTAGCAGTCAACTGGGAGAAGGGGCCAGAGAGCTTCATCACATGGAGAAGAGAAGAAGAAATATATGGGAGGGGTTGTATGAAAGTGTAGCTGACTTCAGGGATCTCTGGGTCACCAGTCCTGCAGAATGTGGTAGGAACTAAGAATTCCGGACAGGTCAGTTGCCTTTTGGGTGAGTGCTGTCCAGTGCTGAAGAGCAGTGGGAGAAGTTGCCCGGGAGCAGGAGCCAGTGAAGCATCAAGGCAGCTCCAGATGGATGTGTAGATGGCTTTCTTCCAACTGCTGTGCTGGTAACTACATGGACCCTCTGCTGGCTTTATACACATCCTCGGGGAGAAGGTATCAGGAGAAAATTCTGAGAGATTAAACCTTCATGTGATTGAGTATAAACCTAAACAGACTAAAATATCAGTGAATTGGGATGAGTTTACTCAAAAGGGATTAGATTAAGTTTTTGCTCTGAGCAGAATAAGGCATGCAATGAAGAATAATTTTATTATAGGAAAGGAAGTTATGTTTTGGTGTGTTTGAGTTATGATAATGAAATTCTGTCTTTTATAAAGATCAAACCCAGGCCTGAATGAGGAAATGTTGTGGTGTTTAGAAATCTAGTGAAGATTCAGATGTGAGTGTGTGTGTGTGTGTGTGTGTGTGTGTGTGTGTGTGTCTAGCACTTGAGGCTTTATCACTTAGTTTGGCTTTTGTATTTCACTTCTGTGATAGCCATCTTGGAGATGAGTGCCACTTTGGTTACAGGATTGTCAGAATATAGAATGTCCAGTTATATTTGCATTTCAGTTCAATAAAGAATAACTTTCTAATAATAATTCAGCACAAGTATGTTCCAAATATTGTATAGGATATACTTTTGCTGAAAAATATTTATTATCTGTTAGAAATTAAATTTAACTTGAAATGATTATTTTTATTTGTCAAATCTAGAAACCTTGCTCTTTGGTGCCCTCAGCCAGTGAAGAAATGAAATTAGCCTGTACTTTAGTCCATCAGTCTGTGAAGTTTGACAACAGGTGGGTGCTGCAAAATAGGCGTTAATATTACATTTCATAGAAAAGGTATTTCTTATTTTATCTTGATGGCTTAGGCTGGGTCTCCAATGCAGCCAAATAGAGCCAGACAGAATGGAAAAGTTTAATCTATAGAAAATTACAAGAAAGTAACCTATTTTAGTAACTTGTTCTAGAACACACAATAGTAAGTGGCAGAATCAGGGTTTTTTCCCAGGTCTAAATGGCCTCCACAATACAAATTCAATTTTTAAAGAACTTTACAGGAGCAAATTCATTGTATAAAGGAAGGTGCTCTTAAAAGCTTGGTGGTTTGGTAGCTGCTACTGTTTTCTTTTCTTTTTTTTTTTTTTTGTGGAACTGGAGATTGAACTCAGAGGCATTCTACCTCCGAGCTATACCCCCAGCCCTATTTTTTATTCTTTATTTTTAAACCGAGTCTCACTAAGTTGCGGAGTGCCTCACTAGGTAGCTGAGGCTGGCCGCGAACCCGGATCCTCCGGTCTCAGCCTCCCGAATGCTGGGATTACAAGCGTGCGCCACCACGCCCGGCTCGCTGCTACTGTTTTCTATAATTTCCTCTTCTGTTATAGTCAGATCTACAAATCTTTTCCAGAAAGCATACTTTTGAAATTAGTTGAAATATTTCAAAGAAACCACAAGATGTTACTTCTTTTTAATTTGGCATTTTATTCAAAGGATGTTTCTGAAATTAAACCAGTGGGAGTTTAGCCAAAATAGTGCAGTGACACAATGATGTCATTTAGAGGAATGTTGTGCTGGTTAAAGAGCTCTAATTATTAACAACTTTTAAATCATAAAGCAGCTTAAAAATCTGACTCCTCTATTTCAGTGTAATACAGATTGACTATATGAAGCATTTTACCTGGATTGGATAGTTATTTTTCAGGAACTATTTTGAGATTTCAGTGTCACAAGAAGTCTTTTTTTTTTTTTTATCGTTTCTCAGAATAATTTTGTGCTTTGGATTCTGTTTCCTTCTGTCCTTTGAGGACCCTGCTTCATCAAGAATTTTTATTTTTCTCTTTCAACTGTTCATTTTTTTTCTACTCATTTTTCTTCCTTAGAATATTAACCTGTTAGAGTTGGATACAAAGAAAACCAAACCAAATGGGACAATGGTGACAACAGCCATTACCTCCACTGGCAACAGCACAATGGCGAACTTCATCCAAAGCAACATCTCCCCAGATATAAACCTGTCTTCTTTACTCATAGCTAAGTTGTTTGAAAAATTCTAGGTGAGCTAACCTGTTTTGGAACAAAAATGTAGTTGAGGGTTTCTTGCTGTTAATTATTCCTAAATGGCCTTTTGTTGCCAGTAAGTATCAAAAACACAAAAATTCCAAAATCCACCATGAAAAGAAATGAAAACAAATGTAAATGTATACTTTTTCAAATATATATTTAACATATATGATCAAAATCTTTTTTTTTCTAGATCAAATGCTTTCCTTTTCTTTGCTTTTTTCTATGGTTGGGAATCAAACCCAGGGCTTGGCCATGTTAGGCAAGCACTGTACTACTGAAGTATATCCCTAGCAAAACCAAAATTTTAATATAAAAGCTATGCTATAAAAATTTCCTTTTGTGAGGTTCTCTTTCTCTCCCTCTCCCCCCACCCCATGGGTTGGAGTAGGTGCAGCCTCTGGAAGCCAGAGACCAAAGGAACATGGCCTCAACGTGGCCTCTTTCTTTTGGGGAAAGTCTACCTTCTGGAAGCACAGGCATTTTTTTTTCTTCCAGTTCCTCAAAATATAGTCAGATTGAAGGCAGTCTGTTATTAACATTTTTTATTGGTACATTGTAATTCATATCATAGTGAGGTTCAGAGTGACAGAAACACACGCACACAGCATTCATTGTGTTTTCCCTCCAGATCCCTCACCCTGCGCCCTCCCCATAGGTAATATTCACATTGACACGGATATCTGTATATATGAACGAAGGATTATTCTAATTGTTTACACCATCAGATCTCTCCTTTCTCCTCCCCACCTCCCTCACTTAGTCCCCCTCTTTCATTCCATTGGTGTCTCCCTTCATTTTGAATTGTTAATTGTTGGAGAGAGGAGATTTCCATGATACATTTTTTCTGATTCCTTTCTCTTTCATTGCAGTATGAGCTGGCTAGTTGCCCAATCATGACCACTGGCAACAGCATTGCCAGGGGACTCAGCGGGGGGAAGGTTTTATGAGCAATGGTTGAACAGAGGTAAAAATCAGCTTTAGCAATTACTTAGGTTGTTTTAATTATGTGCCTAATGTTTTCTTCTTAGGACTTGCTGTTCCCTCTTTTTGGAATGCCTTTCCACCACAGCTTCACCACAGGATAATTCCTTTTTGTTCAGGTTCCAACATCAATATCACTTCTTTACAGATGATTTTTTTTTTTTTTTTTTTTTTGCGGTACTGGGGATTGAACTCAGGGGCATTCTACCTCCGAGCTATACCCCCAGCCCTATTTTTTATTCTTTATTTTGAAACCGAGTCTCACTAAGTTGCGGAGTGCCTCACTAGGTAGCTGAGGCTGGCTGCCAACCCGGATCCTCCGGTCTCAGCCTCCCGAATGCTGGGATTACAAGCGTGCGCCACCACGCCCGGCTTTTACAGATGATTTCTCTGATCCATCTAACTGTAGAATCCTACATCTACTTCTTCATACCAGTTATCACTGTGTGAAGTTATCTTGTACATTTTATTTTTAAGTTGTTTATTGTCTGATTTCCTCATTAGAATGTAAGCATTTTGTCTCTCTTGATATTAAATAGTGCTGAATAAGTTCTTGTTGAAGAAATGAATGATAGGAAAGGTTAAGGATACCAGTGAGAGAAAGTATTTCTAAGGAGAAATGTGTGTGTGTGTTATAGTAGTTTAGTTTTGTATATAAGCCTCCATTTTATTTTTCTCTTCTCAGTAATCTGGTTTCTGCCTTTCATGTACATGAACACTGTTTATATCATGATCACTAAGCCAATTAACATTCTTCAGACCTTTAAACTTCTGTGGGGGAATTTCATAATTGTCAACTGGCCTTCCTTTTTGTAAATTTTAGTTTTCTCCTTTCACCAAATTTTCTTCCTACTTATCTGGGCACTTCTTAGTTTCAGTCAGGGTAAATGTTGGTGTTACTCAGAACATGACTGCTTTCCTTTCTCATAATCTTCTTCAGACCCTATGAAGTGATCTTGTATCATATATACCCATGGACTCAATAATTGCTTCTAATCTATAAATAATTTCCACATGTTTACTCTATCCCAGATACTTTGCTTCAGTTTCAGACTTTATCTAGTTACTTAAATGGTCTTTTCAAGCTCACAATTTAAATATATTAATACATGTGTATAAATTTAACATGTTATCTCTTAGTTCCTCCTTTCCTACACAGTATCTTTGCACTTATATTCCCTGTCTTAGTGAATGCCTGCTAACTGGTTTTCTGTATTCTGATTTACAATTTTCTAATTTGGCCTCCATATTGATATTGGAAAAATGATTTAAGCATATCCTAACCTAAAATCCTTCAGTGGTTTTCCATTGCTCTCAGAAAGAAATCCAAGGCACTTAAGACCCTTTATTTTCCAAAAGCCCTGTTTTTATCCATATCAGAATATTTTTAGTTCTTTGAGTATATAGTATTTCCTCTGGCTTCATGCCTTGCATATACTGTTATTTCTGCATGATTATTTTCTTCTTGGGATTTCCTGCCTTAACTCTTACTTCAATTGCAGGTGTGGCTGTCCCTAACTGGGGTAGATGTCACTTTATGGAGATATGAAGGCATTCCATGCATAACCTTTATCTTACTTGTCATGCTGTGCTCTTTGCCTGCCTCCTTCCACCATATTAGAAGTCATGCATATCTATGTTTTTAGCTGCGCAATTCACAATTGCCAAACTATGGAACTAGCCAAGATATCTGAATGGATTACAAAACTATGGGATATGTACTCAGTGGAATTCTACTCAGCCATAAAGAAGAACAAAATTATGTCATTTGCAGGGAACGGGTGGAACTAGAGAACATTATGCTAAGTGAGATTAGTCAGTCACAAAAAGTGAAAAGTCAGATGTTCTCCCTAATATGTGGAAACTAGGAAGAAAATGGAACATATGAAGGACTCCAGACAAAAGGAAAAACCTTAGGTGAGTGAAGGAAACCTAACTGAGGGAGGAAGAAAGAGATAAAGTCCTCAATGGACATGATATACATATACAAACATCAAAGTCAGTCACTGTGTTGAGCATGGGAAGGAGGGGAGGGAAGGGAATAGAGTGGGAATGAGGGAGGACTAAATGAGTGCTGTGTGCATGTATGTCTCTACCACCCTGAACATCTTCAAGAAGTATGATTACAATGTACCAATAAAAATATCACAAAGACTATTTTTCTCATTATTGATCAAAATCTAGAACAGAACCAGGGAGAAAGTTGGCTTTTAATATTTTAATGGATGGTCCTTAAAAAAGTTCACACACACAGAACTACAATAAATACATATTAATATCCGCCTATATATTTTTATCATAGGAAGACTTCATAATTCTGATCTTCTGAGGGTCAGGATTGAGGCTGATAAATTTGGAGTATTAGGTTAACCATTTCTTTTACTTCTCTATTTTTCTTTTTTTTGTATGTGGTGGTGGTAGTGTCATCAATTGAATTGTTTCAGATTCTTCTGTTTTCTTGTTATTTTTAAATTTGTAGATTGCTTATGACTACATTTCTGTGATGTTTAAGATGATTTCAAGATTCCTAGTTAAAGCTCTTCTGTCAAGATAAAAAAATGTTTATTTCTTGATGGATTTTTAATTTCTATTAAAAGAATTTATTGGTGCATGTAACTATAAATTATAGTTTTGTATGGTGCTATAGTGGTGGATATATGGCATTCTGCATTTATCAAACAGAACTGTGTGGCACAAAGAATAAATCTTAGTGTAAACTATGAACTTTATTTTGCATCTATATGGAATCATTAGTTATAATAAATATATCACATTAATGCAAGATATTAAATATAAGAGAAATTGTATATGCCTGAGGGGAATATATGGGAACTATATACTATGTGCTTAATTTTTCTGTACACCTAAAACCTTTTAAAAAGTCTATTAATTAAAAAGATTGGTGCTTTATGCTAAAGATACCTGTTATAAGTTTTCTCTTAAGAAAAGTAGCCAAGTCCTAGGTGCAATAATGAAGAGTGGAGCAGTTTTAAAATAACTTAAAATATTTTCCCCATGATACTGATTTTCTCCAGATACTTACCGAGGTCCCCAAGAAGATGGGCCAAGTTGCTACTCTTGGCCTCTTTTCATGCTTAAATCTTTGGTTCTTGTCAAAAGGGCAAAGACCACCTGCCATTTAATCTTCTAGTGAATAAACCCTCATATGCAAAATGACAAGTTGTGACTTGAATTTTGAAGTAATGGTTTATTTTTCTCAACAAAAATGACAAAATATTTGTATGTAGATGGTGATTACAGAGGTGGCTTGTGTAAGAAACAGGGACAATTGTTCATTCCTAATCAGCATTGGACATTGTAGCTTGTATTTCCAGTAATTAAAGACATATTTCACTTTGAGTGTGAATAATTTCCTGCATGTGAAAGTTAAATCTTAAGTATATAAAAATGACTTTCAGAGAAATTTTAAAAGATATGCTATTAGGGAATATAGAGATAATTGTTCTATAGAGAGAACTTAGTTTGTTGCATATATAATATTTGAAATGATACATGTTAGGGAAAAAGAATCAAGGACAATATGAAGTCACGTGATCCAAGGGATCTCTGGTCCATGGAGGCTTTGGCTTTCTGGTTCTGAGAGAACATTTCTCTTCTTTTGATGCCTTCACTTCTTTTTTTGAAAAGTTAATATTCCCTTATAGTTTCTGAATACCATTCTTTCACCTGTGTGATGTTTTAGAAGGATTTAACTTGTTTATTTGCTCCCTTCCTCTCCTCCCAGCACTCTCCATAACCCCACAATATCTCTCATTGACCAGGAGTCTCCATTTTAGAAGCTTGATGGAAACCTGCACTTCTGCCTCCTTCACAAACTAATCCCATGCCCTAATCCTTATTGAAATGGTTAGATAGTGTGAGCAGGATGACTTCTTCATTGAGGCTCGTAGAGGTATCCTTATATCTTTCCCCAGAGTTTAGAACTCCCTCATCCACAGGTCTCTACTAGCAACAAGTCTGAATGTTCTTGTGCCTTCCAATTTGGCATCCTGTGGTATCGACAGAGTGGGGATGGCCAGAAGTGAGGCTGGTGGTCACCACTGCCTTGGCCGTGTGTGTGGTACTGCTAGCAGCAGGTTGAATGGGACTTGGCTCTGCTTCTTTTGTAGGAATGAGATTGCCTGCTGGTCTCTGTCAGTTTTGTGTGTAGCTCTTCTCACTGGCTGTATTCCCAGGGATCTACATTGCAGATCCAGATCTTCAGAGTGCACCCCCTTTCCTGCCATGGGGAACTACCAGGGTAGTAGATGTCTTATTTTTAGATTGTAAACACAAATGACTCACTGCCTGTAAAAAGAGTCCTTGGTTGTCCTGGATGATTTTAAATTCCTTTCTTCCTGACCACCTAGCTTAGGTGGAGGGACCCACCTTTATATCTCAGTGACTACTTGACTTGGATGACTCAGCCAGAAGTTTGAAGAAGACATACACACATGGTGGATTTTCTCCTTTGGAGTCTAGCAGCCTCTTGGCCAGCAGAAATTTAATCGTATCACAGAAGGTGGTCTTGGGATGATGCCATTGGAGGAGACAGTTTTGCCAAGGAGGATGTCATACTGTCAAACCATAACAGTCATGCTTAGGATGGTCAATATCGTCTATCTCCTAACTGAACTAGGAACAGAAAACTGATACTTCGGCAGGTCTTGTGCTATTCTTTCCTCCTGTACCCAGGTCCTGGAAGGAAGGAGGTTTTTAGAGCTTAGTATAGTTAGTAGCATCTTAGTTTCTCTGAAGACTTCGCCAGAGTGTTGCCTGGGACATGGGCAGGGACCGCATCATGATTAGGGGCTCCAGATAATCCTTGAGGAGGACAGGTTTTGGTAAGTGCCTTTTTAATTTGGGGTCAGTGGGTCAATATTACTGAAAATTAGTATATGAATTACTTTTTACTGCAATTAAGATAAGATTGGAGAACACAGTGAAATGAAAATGATGAAAAGGTGAGAAAATGTGATTCATTGGAAAGAAAATGAAATTACTTAACCTTTAGAAGAGAAGGAAAGGAAGGGACTCAGTCTCTCATGAATAAAGAGAATTTTCCCTGATGGTAGAAAATGGTTATTATCTATTTCTATGAGTGCAAAACAAAGTCAGAAGATGAAAATTTGTTATCCAGGTATAAATACACTTGGGTGCAGCTGGCAATTATTTAGCACTTTATCTCAGGTCATCTAATTACTTATTGTTTCATTTAGTCCTTGGACTACTTTACACTATTATTACTTTGTTTATGTTCCAGGTGAGAAAACTGAGGGTCACAGAAGTTAAACTTGGGGACCTATCAAAGTAGGGGACAGAAGTATAAACAACGCATATACAAATATAAAATATTTAAGTCACAGGTCAGAAATCAGACAAGAATGTAGGAGTTAGGAATATACAGTACAACAAGCATGGTGTTCAGATACTCAAGAACTAGAGATGCACTGGAACTGAGCACTGTGGAAAGAGTGAGGGATTGTGAACCCATATGGTAAAAGGATGTAAAAACCAGAATCCAGATAAGAATTTTTTGTCACATGTGAGGTGACAACTACAGAAAGACCTTGATCATGGAGGCAAACTGCAGCTCTATCCAGAGGGCCTATCTGTATTTCTGCTAGAGGAGACTTTGTTCCCAGGACACAGGTAGTCCCACAAACGGCAAGTTAATGAGCCTGGAGAAGAGTGCAGTTATATCCTTGGCACAAAAATCAGCACTTTGGACTTCACAGTTTAGATTGTTACAAATGAATTGTCTTTGAAAGTTCTCCTAAGTTAGAGGCACTTTTTTAGCAGCTTTATTATATACAACAGGTTTCAAATTAGGATTTTTTAAACAATAGAAGGTATGCCATTGTTGATATTCCTGCAGGGGGAAACTGCTAGTTTCACTGAAACAAAAAAAAAATAAAACCAACAAAGAAGTGTTTTCTTTTGGGCAATCACAATTGGCTTTCAAAGGAAGAGACCTCCAATTGCTTTATTTGAAAGAGAGCTTTTCTGAGTGGGTTCAATCAAAGTCCTGGCCTTTCATGTTTCTTGTGGTTTTGGCTAGGTCTACCATTAGCCTTTGTCTCTGGAAGTGCTACTGTGAAGTCATATACGCCTGTTCCAAGGGGAGATCAACACCTGTTACTGGTAGAAAACAAAAAGGAAGGGATGGAAAAATGAAATGGGGACTAATTTCTATCACAGTCAGGTCTCTCTTCTCCATATCCCCAACCACCACTGCGTTGCACACTGCTGCTCTTCCATCACCTTACCTTGGTCGCCAGTCATTGCAGAGTCTTAATTTGAGAGGCCAAGTTGCTCTCTGAATCTCAATTTCAAATAAACCTCAGACAGCAACTATGATGTCATTTCTGGGTATTCAGTAAGCCATTGACAAGATACACATTTCTGATTTGATGAGTACTCTTCTATGACTGGGCAGTTCTCATCAGCGCAATGGTGTAAATTCATCCTTACCATGGCTGCTAGACTAATTTACCTAAAGCAAAAAATTTGGTTATGTTTTTCCTCCTGCTAAAGAAACTGTAGTGATTGCTTATCTCCAGTCAGATCAAATTCAAATTTTTTCTTGGTCTTCTAAATTCCAGTAGAACTAGACTCTTTTTATACATTGTCTCCATTTGCATTTATTGAACTTTTCCTCAATAAGTCATAATAATGAATAATAAACTACAGAAGTCTTTGAGATTAAGGGATTTTAGATAAGCTCTGGATCTGGAGGTAGGAAGCCATAGTTTAGATTGTTTTCCCAAGACTTTGTTTGTTTACTTACTTTTAGGATTTTTTAAAGTCATTTTTTTTTTTTAGTGTAATTGACATGCCACAAAGCTTACTGTTTATAGTGTATGGTTCTATCGGTATTGAAAATGCATACAGTTATATATTTTCCACCTAATAAAAATATACAACACCCTTCCTCCCAATTCCCCTTGTGGCCCTATGGTTAACCCTACTCCCTGATCTTTGGCAACCATACGTTGTTTGCTGTCTTTGTAGTTTGGACTTCTCTAGACAATAAATGAAATTGTTCTATTATATTACTGTCTGAATATGGCTTCTTTTACTTAGCATAGTAAATTTAGGATTAGTCTAGTTGCATGTCAGTTCATATATTTTTATTGTTGAGTATTATTCTAGTGTATGGATGCACCAGTTTGTTTCACCAATTGAAATACACTTGTGCTATATCCAGTTTTGGGCTATGATAAAAGAAGCTGTTATAAGTAATCATGTCCAAGTATTTAGGTGCATGAGACTTCAATGTTTTTAGTTTTTCAAATGTGTAATTTTCAACTATTTCTCCCTCTTGTGGTTTGTCTATTCATTTTCTTAACTCTATTTTGAAGAGCATAAGTTTTAACTGTGATGAGGTCCAATCAGCAGAAGTTCTCATTTTGGTGAAATCAGGAGTGGGATTTCTGGGTCATTTGGCAGTGTGTGATTAATTTTATAAGAGACTTCCAAACTGCTTTCCAAAGTAACGGGACCTTTTTGCATTTCAGCAGCAATGTATAAGAGTTTCAATTGCTCTGTATCCTCACAGGCACTACATAGTTGGAGTTCAGAAAAAAAGTTTTAAGTTTAGCTACTCTTACAGAAACTTAGTGGCCTTTCATTGTGGCTTTAATTTGTATTTTTCCTAACGACTACTTATGTTAAGCATGTTTTCCTGTGCTTATTTGCTCACCATGCTTTTTTTTTTTTTTTTTTTTTATAATGTGTCTGTTTATATTGTCACTCTTCTGGAGGATAGAAGCTTAAGTCCAAGGTGTCAGCAGGTTTGGTTTCTTTGGACACCTCTCTCTTTAGCTTCCAGATAGTAGTCTTCTAGTCATATCCTCATATGGTCATTTCTCTATATACTGCTGGTGTTTCTGTGTGCCCAATTTGCCTCCTCTTCTAAAGACACTAGTCAGACTGGATTAGAGCCCACTCTAATGGCCTCATATTAAGTTACTCCTCCTTTAAAAACCTGATCTCTGAATACAGTCACATTCTAAGGAACTGAGAGTTTAGGCTTTAGTGTATACATTTTGGGGAATAGAGTTAATCTCCTATCAGGGAAATTATTTTCATACTGTTTAGACAGTATCTTATATATTCTTGATATGAATTCTTTCTCAGATATGGAATTTACAAATATTTCTCCTAGCCTGTGGTTTGTCTTTTCACTTTCTTAATACTGTGTTTTGAAGAGCAGAAGCCTTAATTTTGAGGAAGTCTATTCTGTGTTTTGAAGAGCAGAAGTCTTAATTTTGAGGAAGTCCATTTACCAGCTTTTCTTTCTTGGTGTCTTATATATGAAATCATTGACTAACTTAAGGCTGATGAGATTTTCTTCTAAAAGTTTTCCTTAGAAACGTTTAGCAGAACACATATGCATTTGTATTTATTAAGCTTTAATTGTATTAAGACTTTTAGGTCTATGATCTACTTTGAGTTGAATTTTGTGTAGGATATATATTGAGGTTCTTTACATATGTATAAGGTGGTACAACTGCTCTAGCAGCATTTATTTTTTTGCAATACTGGAGACTGAACACAGCGTTTGTTGATTAGACATTACTTTTCACTTTGAAAAAATTAGTTGGTCTTATATAGACAAGGATTTTATCTTATTTTTATAGATTCTCTCTTCTGTTTCATTGGTCTAAATGCCTGTCCTTTACCAATACCTCATTGTCTTGATTATTGTGACTTCTAATACAGTCATTCATGGCTCAGTGATGGGAATATAATGCTATGAGAAATGCATTGTTAAGTGATTTTGTCACTGTGAGAACATTATATAATATACGTACACAAACCTAGATGATATAGGTCAAGCACTCGACATGGTCTCTTGATGCAATCAAGAGATACAGCAAACGTGAGATCTATGATACTGCCTACCAGGTAACATGGCATATTGTTTTATAGCAAACTTTTTTTTTATCTAAGTAGAAATAGTGTACTCCAAAACAATAATAAATATAATATAGAAATATACAAATCAGTAACATGATTGTTTATTACCACTATAAAGTATTATGTAGTATATGTAATTGTATGTGCTATACTTTTATACAAGTGGCAGAACTGTAGTTTTATATATGACGGCAGTACCACAAACACACGAGTAATGTACCACAATGTTACAATGGCTAGGATGTCACTAGATGATATGAATTTTTCACCATTATAATTTCATGAGAAAACCATCATGTACACAGTTCATCATTGACTGAAGTGTTGTTATGTGGCTATGATTGTGTTTTTCAAAATTCTTTTGACATTCTGGAATTCTATCAAAACTTACAATCATCTTGACATCTACAAAACATGATGCTGGGATTTTGATTTGGATTACATTGAATTTATAGATGATTTGGGGGAGACTTGACATCTTCACAGTATCGAGTCTTTCAACCCATTAACATAGTGTATCTCTCATTTATTTAGATCTTTGATTTTTCTCATTGTCTTTTAGTGTTCAGCATATGGATATTAAAATAGTCTATTAGATTTACCCTTTTTGGTGCCATTATCAATTAAAAATTAGCTTCTTATTGCTTATTACTAATATATAGCCAATAATTACATTGGCTTTTATATATTGACTTTGTAAACTCATTAGTTCTATTCCTCAATGGGAATTTTATCTCTGGCATGTTAATGTATCATTTCAAAGATTCGCTCTCTCATAATGTTAAGTTGGAAGAAGGGTGTATTTTTCTGCTAGAACTGTCATAGCAAGATACTGCAGGCTGGGTAGATCAAACAAGACATTTATTTTCTCAGGGTTCTGGAAGCTGGAAGTCCAGGATCAAGGTGCCAGCAGGGTGGTTTCTGGTTAGGTCTTCTTTCTCAGTTTGTGGACCTTCTCACATGTCCTCTGTGGACATGCATGGAGAGAACTCTGATGTCTTTACTTATTCTTATGAGAGCATCAATCCTATTGGAATAGGATCCCAATCCTTATGATCTCATGTAACTTAATTACCTCTTTAAAGCCCTATCTCCAAATATAATCACTCTGAATATATTCATAAAATATATGAATTTTGGATTCTTCAGTTTGGTCCATATAGAGAAGTTTTATTTTAATTAGCAATGTAATTTGATGAGTTGCTTGGATTATGTAAAGGTACACCCAGACACTAGTCTTCAAAATAGAGTGATGGTTAGTTGTTCTGAATATTAAAGTACAATAGTAGGCAGAACATGGGAATCTAATGTCAAATATTAGACAGTTATATTTTGTATTATGCCATATATTTCTCTGTTATCATTAATGTTTAGTAAAAGTCTATTAGATATTTTTGTTAGGGGGATTGGAGACTAGTGTGGGGGGGTGGCTACCCATACAGTGAACATGTATACAAAGCAGAGCATCCATAGAAGGTGAAACAGTAAACAGGATTGAAGATTCTGTGAGAAGTGTACAGAGTTGTGTAAGGCTCCTGAGAATCCTTGAAAAGTCTGGCAAGCATGTATGATGAAGGTTTGAGGCACTATATCTAGATATTAAAAGAAAGGGTGACTCCAGATGGGTTATAGATTTAGGCTTATCCAGATTGTGATAGTTAAGCACTTTATCACATAACAACATATTCACGGCATATATTCTTTATTCATTTTGTTATGTTTCCAACTTTTATTTGGTTTATTGAAAAGGGATACAATGATGGAAGATAGTTTCCAAGTCTTCAAGACACAGTCTAGGAGGAAAGGGAAATATATGAGCAAATGATTGCAGTATCTTGTCATTATGAAGTAATATATATGGCTCTAGAGGCAGGACAAAGGAAGACCATATTGACTCCATTTGGGGAAAGGGTCGTGATGGATTTTATGGAGGGTAGCTCTTAACTTATATTTTTAAAGTGGATACAACAGACAGACAAGGGGGAAAACATAATTATATGCATATAATGACTAATATACATGTGAAAATATGTATGAAATAGAGAGGAAAGTCCAGAAACTATGAGTAGTTTAGTATGATGGGATGTATGCAGTTTGTAAATGGAACCTCGCTGAGTTTGTGAAATTTTTTTTATGAGGAGATACATACAATGTACCTTTCACATATCTGCTTCTGTGACTAGCAACTGGTAGGTAACTAAATAATCATTGAATTATGTAATGATTGTGGAAAGTTATTCTTATTGCAAGGCTATCATTTTTTAGTGGAATATGATTCAAGAGGGACATCATTTTGCTTCTGTGTCTTAGCAAAGAATTTATAAGATATAAAAGAACAGTGATTTCCATCCTTGTTCTGCTTATCTAGAGTTGATTTTTATACTTGTATCAAACATTCTCATTCTCTTTTCAGAAAGACCCTACCTGTAATGTTATCTGGACATTAAAAGGTACATGATAAATATTTTGACTGACTAATATATCTTCTTCTTCACAGAGACAAAAGCATACCAAATGAAGTCTAAGGTTTACCTTGCCTTGTTTTCCTTTGGTACATGAAGGCATGTTTGCAGAACTACCCACTTGCTCTTCCTTTTCTTTTGTCTCTCCTCTTGCCCCAAATCCTAGTTTCTTTTTTCTTTTTATCTTCAATAAGAAGGATTTGTAACTATCATTAGGGGAATACAAATTTTTTCAGTTGCTGAATAATTCAATTTTTGTGTAATGAATTTTCAAAAGTGGAATTGGTGATTGGGAAGAAATTACTGAATCCATAAATTTAAAGGAATAGTTGATAATCTAGCACAACTGCTTCAGCACAAGCTTAATCCATTGGAATTATTATTTAGCTTCATAAAGGATGCTTGATATGTGAGTTTGGCATACTTTTATTATATTCTCCTCTTCCAAGAGGAATTAAAGCCTTTTGCTTGTATAGTGGTTTTCAATGAGGGGCAATTTTGCCCTTGAGGGAATGTTTGGCATTGTTTAGACATGTTTTTGGTTGTTCCACTGTGGAAAGGAGATGAGGAGATGCTACTTGCATTTAGCAAGTACAGACTAGGATGCTGAAAACATCCTGCAGTACCAAGGATAGCCTCCCCTGCTCCAGAATGGATAATTATTATTTTTTAAATACAAAGGCATAACAAAGACTTTTTTCTGGCCCTCAAAGCCACTAGTGCTGGAAAATCATGGTAAAGTAACAGATGTTTGGTTTGGTCTATTACTAGTCTACTGAATGGTGCTAGCATTTAGCTCCAGGAAGGATCAAATGATAGAGCTGGTTTGGTCAGAGCTGTAGTCTATTGGGGTGTGTGTGTGTGTGTGTGTGTGTGTGTGTGTGTGTGTGTGTGGTGTGTATATACATGTGCATGTGCACTTGTGTGTATGTGATGGGATGACAGATAATACAAGTTATAGGCTGTTTGATAAGAAAAAACATCATTTGCTGAGGCAGTCTATATGTGTAGGCAAGCTCCAAGTGATTTATCAGGTATATAATCTGTCTTGTGCTATGAAAAATTAACCTATTTACCCAAAGGACTGGATTGGTTTTGAGAAGTTGCTAAAAGAACTTTTCTTAAACATATATATGTCTCTTAGAGAGTGAATGCAGCAGCTTCAAAAAGGATTAAATTGATTTCAACTTTAGAAGGACTGTGTCTTTCATGAGAAATCCTTGAATTTCTATTGTTTTATTTTACATATTTTTAAGGAGTGTTAGGACTTAGAAAGAAACTTGAAAGCAAGGATAAAAATCAGGAATCAGAATGATTTTTAGGGTATAATGAATAGTACTGTACATTTCTTTCTTTTATCACTGTTCATTCTCAGGGAGTTTTTAATATGGTCTTTAAAAGGTTTAAGTGACCAGAAAATATTTCTTTTATTTTCCCTCCCTCCATTCCTTCTTTATTTCCTTCCCTCTTTTTTTATTTTAGAATTTCAAACTCACAAATGTTCAGAAAATTAGCATTGGTCCTAAATACAAATGTTCATAAAATTAGCATTGTTCCCAGATACACTCTTATAACCTTTCTACATAGCTACCTCTGACAGGAGACAGAAGATAAAAGCATCTGCCTCAAAGCAGTGAGCTGATACTTCCTTATAGAAACAGAAATTTTCATTAAAGCAAATGAAAATAAAATAGGAGAAATGAATAATTTTGTTTTTTTTTTTTTTTTTTTTGTGGTACTGGGGATTGAACTCAGGGGCATTCTACCTCAGAGCTATACCCCCAGCCCTATTTTTTATTCTTTATTTTGAAACCGAGTCTCACTAAGTTGCGGAGTGCCTCACTAGGTAGCTGAGGCTGGCCGCGAACCCGGATCCTCCGGTCTCAGCCTCCCGAATGCTGGGATTACAAG